>CAXHUQ010001223.1:0-18465 GCA_964020085.1 Micromussa lordhowensis
CAGCTTGAACCTGCTACCTCAAAGTGTTCTCCATCACCGGTCTGGGGCTACAGCAGCTGAACTGTAGGGTCTCCCAAAACATTCTGTCCCAATATATGTCTGGATTTATGAAAACCGTGCTCACCTCGGCACAACCACCCTGACAGTTTTCCAAGAAATTACAGGGTATTTTTAGACAGATCAGCCACAGGCAGCCTGGCAACACACACTCTACTCACCCAGCTTGCTTGTGACTGGCTGGCTGGCTTCCAGCCACTAAGCCCACAGGGCATGACTGACAAAGGCTGTCCTGCAAAGAAAATAAGCAGTTTTCCTAAGCAAAATGCCTCTCTCTGTGACTCACCCCACCCCCCAAAGGATAATTGCTGGGCCTTTCCCTTGGTACCAGCTGGTAGCCAGACACCTAAGCTTTCTACCACTACCCTCCATGACGGAGTCCCCCCTCACTTTCGGAGCACCGCAAGGGCCTGACTGCCGGCTATCGCCGGCAGGCAGGCGAAAAAGTTTTGGCCCAAAGTCGACACCGTTCTCAAAAATCCAGACATATATTGGCCTGGAATGCCAGGGACATGCCTCCAGCTTGAACCTGCTACCTCAAAGTGTTCTCCATCACCGGTCTGGGGCTACAGCAGCTGAACTGTAGGGTCTCCCAAAACATTCTGTCCCAATATATGTCTGGATTTATGAAAACCGTGCTCACCTCGGCACAACCACCCTGACAGTTTTCCAAGAAATTACAGGGTATTTTTAGACAGATCAGCCACAGGCAGCCTGGCAACACACACTCTACTCACCCAGCTTGCTTGTGACTGGCTGGCTGGCTTCCAGCCACTAAGCCCACAGGGCATGACTGACAAAGGCTGTCCTGCAAAGAAAATAAGCAGTTTTCCTAAGCAAAATGCCTCTCTCTGTGACTCACCCCACCCCCCAAAGGATAATTGCTGGGCCTTTCCCTTGGTACCAGCTGGTAGCCAGACACCTAAGCTTTCTACCACTACCCTCCATGACGGAGTCCCCCCTCACTTTCGGAGCACCGCAAGGGCCTGACTGCCGGCTATCGCCGGCAGGCAGGCGAAAAAGTTTTGGCCCAAAGTCGACACCGTTCTCAAAAATCCAGACATATATTGGCCTGGAATGCCAGGGACATGCCTCCAGCTTGAACCTGCTACCTCAAAGTGTTCTCCATCACCGGTCTGGGGCTACAGCAGCTGAACTGTAGGGTCTCCCAAAACATTCTGTCCCAATATATGTCTGGATTTATGAAAACCGTGCTCACCTCGGCACAACCACCCTGACAGTTTTCCAAGAAATTACAGGGTATTTTTAGACAGATCAGCCACAGGCAGCCTGGCAACACACACTCTACTCACCCAGCTTGCTTGTGACTGGCTGGCTGGCTTCCAGCCACTAAGCCCACAGGGCATGACTGACAAAGGCTGTCCTGCAAAGAAAATAAGCAGTTTTCCTAAGCAAAATGCCTCTCTCTGTGACTCACCCCACCCCCCAAAGGATAATTGCTGGGCCTTTCCCTTGGTACCAGCTGGTAGCCAGACACCTAAGCTTTCTACCACTACCCTCCATGACGGAGTCCCCCCTCACTTTCGGAGCACCGCAAGGGCCTGACTGCCGGCTATCGCCGGCAGGCAGGCGAAAAAGTTTTGGCCCAAAGTCGACACCGTTCTCAAAAATCCAGACATATATTGGCCTGGAATGCCAGGGACATGCCTCCAGCTTGAACCTGCTACCTCAAAGTGTTCTCCATCACCGGTCTGGGGCTACAGCAGCTGAACTGTAGGGTCTCCCAAAACATTCTGTCCCAATATATGTCTGGATTTATGAAAACCGTGCTCACCTCGGCACAACCACCCTGACAGTTTTCCAAGAAATTACAGGGTATTTTTAGACAGATCAGCCACAGGCAGCCTGGCAACACACACTCTACTCACCCAGCTTGCTTGTGACTGGCTGGCTGGCTTCCAGCCACTAAGCCCACAGGGCATGACTGACAAAGGCTGTCCTGCAAAGAAAATAAGCAGTTTTCCTAAGCAAAATGCCTCTCTCTGTGACTCACCCCACCCCCCAAAGGATAATTGCTGGGCCTTTCCCTTGGTACCAGCTGGTAGCCAGACACCTAAGCTTTCTACCACTACCCTCCATGACGGAGTCCCCCCTCACTTTCGGAGCACCGCAAGGGCCTGACTGCCGGCTATCGCCGGCAGGCAGGCGAAAAAGTTTTGGCCCAAAGTCGACACCGTTCTCAAAAATCCAGACATATATTGGCCTGGAATGCCAGGGACATGCCTCCAGCTTGAACCTGCTACCTCAAAGTGTTCTCCATCACCGGTCTGGGGCTACAGCAGCTGAACTGTAGGGTCTCCCAAAACATTCTGTCCCAATATATGTCTGGATTTATGAAAACCGTGCTCACCTCGGCACAACCACCCTGACAGTTTTCCAAGAAATTACAGGGTATTTTTAGACAGATCAGCCACAGGCAGCCTGGCAACACACACTCTACTCACCCAGCTTGCTTGTGACTGGCTGGCTGGCTTCCAGCCACTAAGCCCACAGGGCATGACTGACAAAGGCTGTCCTGCAAAGAAAATAAGCAGTTTTCCTAAGCAAAATGCCTCTCTCTGTGACTCACCCCACCCCCCAAAGGATAATTGCTGGGCCTTTCCCTTGGTACCAGCTGGTAGCCAGACACCTAAGCTTTCTACCACTACCCTCCATGACGGAGTCCCCCCTCACTTTCGGAGCACCGCAAGGGCCTGACTGCCGGCTATCGCCGGCAGGCAGGCGAAAAAGTTTTGGCCCAAAGTCGACACCGTTCTCAAAAATCCAGACATATATTGGCCTGGAATGCCAGGGACATGCCTCCAGCTTGAACCTGCTACCTCAAAGTGTTCTCCATCACCGGTCTGGGGCTACAGCAGCTGAACTGTAGGGTCTCCCAAAACATTCTGTCCCAATATATGTCTGGATTTATGAAAACCGTGCTCACCTCGGCACAACCACCCTGACAGTTTTCCAAGAAATTACAGGGTATTTTTAGACAGATCAGCCACAGGCAGCCTGGCAACACACACTCTACTCACCCAGCTTGCTTGTGACTGGCTGGCTGGCTTCCAGCCACTAAGCCCACAGGGCATGACTGACAAAGGCTGTCCTGCAAAGAAAATAAGCAGTTTTCCTAAGCAAAATGCCTCTCTCTGTGACTCACCCCACCCCCCAAAGGATAATTGCTGGGCCTTTCCCTTGGTACCAGCTGGTAGCCAGACACCTAAGCTTTCTACCACTACCCTCCATGACGGAGTCCCCCCTCACTTTCGGAGCACCGCAAGGGCCTGACTGCCGGCTATCGCCGGCAGGCAGGCGAAAAAGTTTTGGCCCAAAGTCGACACCGTTCTCAAAAATCCAGACATATATTGGCCTGGAATGCCAGGGACATGCCTCCAGCTTGAACCTGCTACCTCAAAGTGTTCTCCATCACCGGTCTGGGGCTACAGCAGCTGAACTGTAGGGTCTCCCAAAACATTCTGTCCCAATATATGTCTGGATTTATGAAAACCGTGCTCACCTCGGCACAACCACCCTGACAGTTTTCCAAGAAATTACAGGGTATTTTTAGACAGATCAGCCACAGGCAGCCTGGCAACACACACTCTACTCACCCAGCTTGCTTGTGACTGGCTGGCTGGCTTCCAGCCACTAAGCCCACAGGGCATGACTGACAAAGGCTGTCCTGCAAAGAAAATAAGCAGTTTTCCTAAGCAAAATGCCTCTCTCTGTGACTCACCCCACCCCCCAAAGGATAATTGCTGGGCCTTTCCCTTGGTACCAGCTGGTAGCCAGACACCTAAGCTTTCTACCACTACCCTCCATGACGGAGTCCCCCCTCACTTTCGGAGCACCGCAAGGGCCTGACTGCCGGCTATCGCCGGCAGGCAGGCGAAAAAGTTTTGGCCCAAAGTCGACACCGTTCTCAAAAATCCAGACATATATTGGCCTGGAATGCCAGGGACATGCCTCCAGCTTGAACCTGCTACCTCAAAGTGTTCTCCATCACCGGTCTGGGGCTACAGCAGCTGAACTGTAGGGTCTCCCAAAACATTCTGTCCCAATATATGTCTGGATTTATGAAAACCGTGCTCACCTCGGCACAACCACCCTGACAGTTTTCCAAGAAATTACAGGGTATTTTTAGACAGATCAGCCACAGGCAGCCTGGCAACACACACTCTACTCACCCAGCTTGCTTGTGACTGGCTGGCTGGCTTCCAGCCACTAAGCCCACAGGGCATGACTGACAAAGGCTGTCCTGCAAAGAAAATAAGCAGTTTTCCTAAGCAAAATGCCTCTCTCTGTGACTCACCCCACCCCCCAAAGGATAATTGCTGGGCCTTTCCCTTGGTACCAGCTGGTAGCCAGACACCTAAGCTTTCTACCACTACCCTCCATGACGGAGTCCCCCCTCACTTTCGGAGCACCGCAAGGGCCTGACTGCCGGCTATCGCCGGCAGGCAGGCGAAAAAGTTTTGGCCCAAAGTCGACACCGTTCTCAAAAATCCAGACATATATTGGCCTGGAATGCCAGGGACATGCCTCCAGCTTGAACCTGCTACCTCAAAGTGTTCTCCATCACCGGTCTGGGGCTACAGCAGCTGAACTGTAGGGTCTCCCAAAACATTCTGTCCCAATATATGTCTGGATTTATGAAAACCGTGCTCACCTCGGCACAACCACCCTGACAGTTTTCCAAGAAATTACAGGGTATTTTTAGACAGATCAGCCACAGGCAGCCTGGCAACACACACTCTACTCACCCAGCTTGCTTGTGACTGGCTGGCTGGCTTCCAGCCACTAAGCCCACAGGGCATGACTGACAAAGGCTGTCCTGCAAAGAAAATAAGCAGTTTTCCTAAGCAAAATGCCTCTCTCTGTGACTCACCCCACCCCCCAAAGGATAATTGCTGGGCCTTTCCCTTGGTACCAGCTGGTAGCCAGACACCTAAGCTTTCTACCACTACCCTCCATGACGGAGTCCCCCCTCACTTTCGGAGCACCGCAAGGGCCTGACTGCCGGCTATCGCCGGCAGGCAGGCGAAAAAGTTTTGGCCCAAAGTCGACACCGTTCTCAAAAATCCAGACATATATTGGCCTGGAATGCCAGGGACATGCCTCCAGCTTGAACCTGCTACCTCAAAGTGTTCTCCATCACCGGTCTGGGGCTACAGCAGCTGAACTGTAGGGTCTCCCAAAACATTCTGTCCCAATATATGTCTGGATTTATGAAAACCGTGCTCACCTCGGCACAACCACCCTGACAGTTTTCCAAGAAATTACAGGGTATTTTTAGACAGATCAGCCACAGGCAGCCTGGCAACACACACTCTACTCACCCAGCTTGCTTGTGACTGGCTGGCTGGCTTCCAGCCACTAAGCCCACAGGGCATGACTGACAAAGGCTGTCCTGCAAAGAAAATAAGCAGTTTTCCTAAGCAAAATGCCTCTCTCTGTGACTCACCCCACCCCCCAAAGGATAATTGCTGGGCCTTTCCCTTGGTACCAGCTGGTAGCCAGACACCTAAGCTTTCTACCACTACCCTCCATGACGGAGTCCCCCCTCACTTTCGGAGCACCGCAAGGGCCTGACTGCCGGCTATCGCCGGCAGGCAGGCGAAAAAGTTTTGGCCCAAAGTCGACACCGTTCTCAAAAATCCAGACATATATTGGCCTGGAATGCCAGGGACATGCCTCCAGCTTGAACCTGCTACCTCAAAGTGTTCTCCATCACCGGTCTGGGGCTACAGCAGCTGAACTGTAGGGTCTCCCAAAACATTCTGTCCCAATATATGTCTGGATTTATGAAAACCGTGCTCACCTCGGCACAACCACCCTGACAGTTTTCCAAGAAATTACAGGGTATTTTTAGACAGATCAGCCACAGGCAGCCTGGCAACACACACTCTACTCACCCAGCTTGCTTGTGACTGGCTGGCTGGCTTCCAGCCACTAAGCCCACAGGGCATGACTGACAAAGGCTGTCCTGCAAAGAAAATAAGCAGTTTTCCTAAGCAAAATGCCTCTCTCTGTGACTCACCCCACCCCCCAAAGGATAATTGCTGGGCCTTTCCCTTGGTACCAGCTGGTAGCCAGACACCTAAGCTTTCTACCACTACCCTCCATGACGGAGTCCCCCCTCACTTTCGGAGCACCGCAAGGGCCTGACTGCCGGCTATCGCCGGCAGGCAGGCGAAAAAGTTTTGGCCCAAAGTCGACACCGTTCTCAAAAATCCAGACATATATTGGCCTGGAATGCCAGGGACATGCCTCCAGCTTGAACCTGCTACCTCAAAGTGTTCTCCATCACCGGTCTGGGGCTACAGCAGCTGAACTGTAGGGTCTCCCAAAACATTCTGTCCCAATATATGTCTGGATTTATGAAAACCGTGCTCACCTCGGCACAACCACCCTGACAGTTTTCCAAGAAATTACAGGGTATTTTTAGACAGATCAGCCACAGGCAGCCTGGCAACACACACTCTACTCACCCAGCTTGCTTGTGACTGGCTGGCTGGCTTCCAGCCACTAAGCCCACAGGGCATGACTGACAAAGGCTGTCCTGCAAAGAAAATAAGCAGTTTTCCTAAGCAAAATGCCTCTCTCTGTGACTCACCCCACCCCCCAAAGGATAATTGCTGGGCCTTTCCCTTGGTACCAGCTGGTAGCCAGACACCTAAGCTTTCTACCACTACCCTCCATGACGGAGTCCCCCCTCACTTTCGGAGCACCGCAAGGGCCTGACTGCCGGCTATCGCCGGCAGGCAGGCGAAAAAGTTTTGGCCCAAAGTCGACACCGTTCTCAAAAATCCAGACATATATTGGCCTGGAATGCCAGGGACATGCCTCCAGCTTGAACCTGCTACCTCAAAGTGTTCTCCATCACCGGTCTGGGGCTACAGCAGCTGAACTGTAGGGTCTCCCAAAACATTCTGTCCCAATATATGTCTGGATTTATGAAAACCGTGCTCACCTCGGCACAACCACCCTGACAGTTTTCCAAGAAATTACAGGGTATTTTTAGACAGATCAGCCACAGGCAGCCTGGCAACACACACTCTACTCACCCAGCTTGCTTGTGACTGGCTGGCTGGCTTCCAGCCACTAAGCCCACAGGGCATGACTGACAAAGGCTGTCCTGCAAAGAAAATAAGCAGTTTTCCTAAGCAAAATGCCTCTCTCTGTGACTCACCCCACCCCCCAAAGGATAATTGCTGGGCCTTTCCCTTGGTACCAGCTGGTAGCCAGACACCTAAGCTTTCTACCACTACCCTCCATGACGGAGTCCCCCCTCACTTTCGGAGCACCGCAAGGGCCTGACTGCCGGCTATCGCCGGCAGGCAGGCGAAAAAGTTTTGGCCCAAAGTCGACACCGTTCTCAAAAATCCAGACATATATTGGCCTGGAATGCCAGGGACATGCCTCCAGCTTGAACCTGCTACCTCAAAGTGTTCTCCATCACCGGTCTGGGGCTACAGCAGCTGAACTGTAGGGTCTCCCAAAACATTCTGTCCCAATATATGTCTGGATTTATGAAAACCGTGCTCACCTCGGCACAACCACCCTGACAGTTTTCCAAGAAATTACAGGGTATTTTTAGACAGATCAGCCACAGGCAGCCTGGCAACACACACTCTACTCACCCAGCTTGCTTGTGACTGGCTGGCTGGCTTCCAGCCACTAAGCCCACAGGGCATGACTGACAAAGGCTGTCCTGCAAAGAAAATAAGCAGTTTTCCTAAGCAAAATGCCTCTCTCTGTGACTCACCCCACCCCCCAAAGGATAATTGCTGGGCCTTTCCCTTGGTACCAGCTGGTAGCCAGACACCTAAGCTTTCTACCACTACCCTCCATGACGGAGTCCCCCCTCACTTTCGGAGCACCGCAAGGGCCTGACTGCCGGCTATCGCCGGCAGGCAGGCGAAAAAGTTTTGGCCCAAAGTCGACACCGTTCTCAAAAATCCAGACATATATTGGCCTGGAATGCCAGGGACATGCCTCCAGCTTGAACCTGCTACCTCAAAGTGTTCTCCATCACCGGTCTGGGGCTACAGCAGCTGAACTGTAGGGTCTCCCAAAACATTCTGTCCCAATATATGTCTGGATTTATGAAAACCGTGCTCACCTCGGCACAACCACCCTGACAGTTTTCCAAGAAATTACAGGGTATTTTTAGACAGATCAGCCACAGGCAGCCTGGCAACACACACTCTACTCACCCAGCTTGCTTGTGACTGGCTGGCTGGCTTCCAGCCACTAAGCCCACAGGGCATGACTGACAAAGGCTGTCCTGCAAAGAAAATAAGCAGTTTTCCTAAGCAAAATGCCTCTCTCTGTGACTCACCCCACCCCCCAAAGGATAATTGCTGGGCCTTTCCCTTGGTACCAGCTGGTAGCCAGACACCTAAGCTTTCTACCACTACCCTCCATGACGGAGTCCCCCCTCACTTTCGGAGCACCGCAAGGGCCTGACTGCCGGCTATCGCCGGCAGGCAGGCGAAAAAGTTTTGGCCCAAAGTCGACACCGTTCTCAAAAATCCAGACATATATTGGCCTGGAATGCCAGGGACATGCCTCCAGCTTGAACCTGCTACCTCAAAGTGTTCTCCATCACCGGTCTGGGGCTACAGCAGCTGAACTGTAGGGTCTCCCAAAACATTCTGTCCCAATATATGTCTGGATTTATGAAAACCGTGCTCACCTCGGCACAACCACCCTGACAGTTTTCCAAGAAATTACAGGGTATTTTTAGACAGATCAGCCACAGGCAGCCTGGCAACACACACTCTACTCACCCAGCTTGCTTGTGACTGGCTGGCTGGCTTCCAGCCACTAAGCCCACAGGGCATGACTGACAAAGGCTGTCCTGCAAAGAAAATAAGCAGTTTTCCTAAGCAAAATGCCTCTCTCTGTGACTCACCCCACCCCCCAAAGGATAATTGCTGGGCCTTTCCCTTGGTACCAGCTGGTAGCCAGACACCTAAGCTTTCTACCACTACCCTCCATGACGGAGTCCCCCCTCACTTTCGGAGCACCGCAAGGGCCTGACTGCCGGCTATCGCCGGCAGGCAGGCGAAAAAGTTTTGGCCCAAAGTCGACACCGTTCTCAAAAATCCAGACATATATTGGCCTGGAATGCCAGGGACATGCCTCCAGCTTGAACCTGCTACCTCAAAGTGTTCTCCATCACCGGTCTGGGGCTACAGCAGCTGAACTGTAGGGTCTCCCAAAACATTCTGTCCCAATATATGTCTGGATTTATGAAAACCGTGCTCACCTCGGCACAACCACCCTGACAGTTTTCCAAGAAATTACAGGGTATTTTTAGACAGATCAGCCACAGGCAGCCTGGCAACACACACTCTACTCACCCAGCTTGCTTGTGACTGGCTGGCTGGCTTCCAGCCACTAAGCCCACAGGGCATGACTGACAAAGGCTGTCCTGCAAAGAAAATAAGCAGTTTTCCTAAGCAAAATGCCTCTCTCTGTGACTCACCCCACCCCCCAAAGGATAATTGCTGGGCCTTTCCCTTGGTACCAGCTGGTAGCCAGACACCTAAGCTTTCTACCACTACCCTCCATGACGGAGTCCCCCCTCACTTTCGGAGCACCGCAAGGGCCTGACTGCCGGCTATCGCCGGCAGGCAGGCGAAAAAGTTTTGGCCCAAAGTCGACACCGTTCTCAAAAATCCAGACATATATTGGCCTGGAATGCCAGGGACATGCCTCCAGCTTGAACCTGCTACCTCAAAGTGTTCTCCATCACCGGTCTGGGGCTACAGCAGCTGAACTGTAGGGTCTCCCAAAACATTCTGTCCCAATATATGTCTGGATTTATGAAAACCGTGCTCACCTCGGCACAACCACCCTGACAGTTTTCCAAGAAATTACAGGGTATTTTTAGACAGATCAGCCACAGGCAGCCTGGCAACACACACTCTACTCACCCAGCTTGCTTGTGACTGGCTGGCTGGCTTCCAGCCACTAAGCCCACAGGGCATGACTGACAAAGGCTGTCCTGCAAAGAAAATAAGCAGTTTTCCTAAGCAAAATGCCTCTCTCTGTGACTCACCCCACCCCCCAAAGGATAATTGCTGGGCCTTTCCCTTGGTACCAGCTGGTAGACAGACACCTAAGCTTTCTACCACTACCCTCCATGACGGAGTCCCCCCTCACTTTCGGAGCACCGCAAGGGCCTGACTGCCGGCTATCGCCGGCAGGCAGGCGAAAAAGTTTTGGCCCAAAGTCGACACCGTTCTCAAAAATCCAGACATATATTGGCCTGGAATGCCAGGGACATGCCTCCAGCTTGAACCTGCTACCTCAAAGTGTTCTCCATCACCGGTCTGGGGCTACAGCAGCTGAACTGTAGGGTCTCCCAAAACATTCTGTCCCAATATATGTCTGGATTTATGAAAACCGTGCTCACCTCGGCACAACCACCCTGACAGTTTTCCAAGAAATTACAGGGTATTTTTAGACAGATCAGCCACAGGCAGCCTGGCAACACACACTCTACTCACCCAGCTTGCTTGTGACTGGCTGGCTGGCTTCCAGCCACTAAGCCCACAGGGCATGACTGACAAAGGCTGTCCTGCAAAGAAAATAAGCAGTTTTCCTAAGCAAAATGCCTCTCTCTGTGACTCACCCCACCCCCCAAAGGATAATTGCTGGGCCTTTCCCTTGGTACCAGCTGGTAGCCAGACACCTAAGCTTTCTACCACTACCCTCCATGACGGAGTCCCCCCTCACTTTCGGAGCACCGCAAGGGCCTGACTGCCGGCTATCGCCGGCAGGCAGGCGAAAAAGTTTTGGCCCAAAGTCGACACCGTTCTCAAAAATCCAGACATATATTGGCCTGGAATGCCAGGGACATGCCTCCAGCTTGAACCTGCTACCTCAAAGTGTTCTCCATCACCGGTCTGGGGCTACAGCAGCTGAACTGTAGGGTCTCCCAAAACATTCTGTCCCAATATATGTCTGGATTTATGAAAACCGTGCTCACCTCGGCACAACCACCCTGACAGTTTTCCAAGAAATTACAGGGTATTTTTAGACAGATCAGCCACAGGCAGCCTGGCAACACACACTCTACTCACCCAGCTTGCTTGTGACTGGCTGGCTGGCTTCCAGCCACTAAGCCCACAGGGCATGACTGACAAAGGCTGTCCTGCAAAGAAAATAAGCAGTTTTCCTAAGCAAAATGCCTCTCTCTGTGACTCACCCCACCCCCCAAAGGATAATTGCTGGGCCTTTCCCTTGGTACCAGCTGGTAGCCAGACACCTAAGCTTTCTACCACTACCCTCCATGACGGAGTCCCCCCTCACTTTCGGAGCACCGCAAGGGCCTGACTGCCGGCTATCGCCGGCAGGCAGGCGAAAAAGTTTTGGCCCAAAGTCGACACCGTTCTCAAAAATCCAGACATATATTGGCCTGGAATGCCAGGGACATGCCTCCAGCTTGAACCTGCTACCTCAAAGTGTTCTCCATCACCGGTCTGGGGCTACAGCAGCTGAACTGTAGGGTCTCCCAAAACATTCTGTCCCAATATATGTCTGGATTTATGAAAACCGTGCTCACCTCGGCACAACCACCCTGACAGTTTTCCAAGAAATTACAGGGTATTTTTAGACAGATCAGCCACAGGCAGCCTGGCAACACACACTCTACTCACCCAGCTTGCTTGTGACTGGCTGGCTGGCTTCCAGCCACTAAGCCCACAGGGCATGACTGACAAAGGCTGTCCTGCAAAGAAAATAAGCAGTTTTCCTAAGCAAAATGCCTCTCTCTGTGACTCACCCCACCCCCCAAAGGATAATTGCTGGGCCTTTCCCTTGGTACCAGCTGGTAGCCAGACACCTAAGCTTTCTACCACTACCCTCCATGACGGAGTCCCCCCTCACTTTCGGAGCACCGCAAGGGCCTGACTGCCGGCTATCGCCGGCAGGCAGGCGAAAAAGTTTTGGCCCAAAGTCGACACCGTTCTCAAAAATCCAGACATATATTGGCCTGGAATGCCAGGGACATGCCTCCAGCTTGAACCTGCTACCTCAAAGTGTTCTCCATCACCGGTCTGGGGCTACAGCAGCTGAACTGTAGGGTCTCCCAAAACATTCTGTCCCAATATATGTCTGGATTTATGAAAACCGTGCTCACCTCGGCACAACCACCCTGACAGTTTTCCAAGAAATTACAGGGTATTTTTAGACAGATCAGCCACAGGCAGCCTGGCAACACACACTCTACTCACCCAGCTTGCTTGTGACTGGCTGGCTGGCTTCCAGCCACTAAGCCCACAGGGCATGACTGACAAAGGCTGTCCTGCAAAGAAAATAAGCAGTTTTCCTAAGCAAAATGCCTCTCTCTGTGACTCACCCCACCCCCCAAAGGATAATTGCTGGGCCTTTCCCTTGGTACCAGCTGGTAGCCAGACACCTAAGCTTTCTACCACTACCCTCCATGACGGAGTCCCCCCTCACTTTCGGAGCACCGCAAGGGCCTGACTGCCGGCTATCGCCGGCAGGCAGGCGAAAAAGTTTTGGCCCAAAGTCGACACCGTTCTCAAAAATCCAGACATATATTGGCCTGGAATGCCAGGGACATGCCTCCAGCTTGAACCTGCTACCTCAAAGTGTTCTCCATCACCGGTCTGGGGCTACAGCAGCTGAACTGTAGGGTCTCCCAAAACATTCTGTCCCAATATATGTCTGGATTTATGAAAACCGTGCTCACCTCGGCACAACCACCCTGACAGTTTTCCAAGAAATTACAGGGTATTTTTAGACAGATCAGCCACAGGCAGCCTGGCAACACACACTCTACTCACCCAGCTTGCTTGTGACTGGCTGGCTGGCTTCCAGCCACTAAGCCCACAGGGCATGACTGACAAAGGCTGTCCTGCAAAGAAAATAAGCAGTTTTCCTAAGCAAAATGCCTCTCTCTGTGACTCACCCCACCCCCCAAAGGATAATTGCTGGGCCTTTCCCTTGGTACCAGCTGGTAGCCAGACACCTAAGCTTTCTACCACTACCCTCCATGACGGAGTCCCCCCTCACTTTCGGAGCACCGCAAGGGCCTGACTGCCGGCTATCGCCGGCAGGCAGGCGAAAAAGTTTTGGCCCAAAGTCGACACCGTTCTCAAAAATCCAGACATATATTGGCCTGGAATGCCAGGGACATGCCTCCAGCTTGAACCTGCTACCTCAAAGTGTTCTCCATCACCGGTCTGGGGCTACAGCAGCTGAACTGTAGGGTCTCCCAAAACATTCTGTCCCAATATATGTCTGGATTTATGAAAACCGTGCTCACCTCGGCACAACCACCCTGACAGTTTTCCAAGAAATTACAGGGTATTTTTAGACAGATCAGCCACAGGCAGCCTGGCAACACACACTCTACTCACCCAGCTTGCTTGTGACTGGCTGGCTGGCTTCCAGCCACTAAGCCCACAGGGCATGACTGACAAAGGCTGTCCTGCAAAGAAAATAAGCAGTTTTCCTAAGCAAAATGCCTCTCTCTGTGACTCACCCCACCCCCCAAAGGATAATTGCTGGGCCTTTCCCTTGGTACCAGCTGGTAGCCAGACACCTAAGCTTTCTACCACTACCCTCCATGACGGAGTCCCCCCTCACTTTCGGAGCACCGCAAGGGCCTGACTGCCGGCTATCGCCGGCAGGCAGGCGAAAAAGTTTTGGCCCAAAGTCGACACCGTTCTCAAAAATCCAGACATATATTGGCCTGGAATGCCAGGGACATGCCTCCAGCTTGAACCTGCTACCTCAAAGTGTTCTCCATCACCGGTCTGGGGCTACAGCAGCTGAACTGTAGGGTCTCCCAAAACATTCTGTCCCAATATATGTCTGGATTTATGAAAACCGTGCTCACCTCGGCACAACCACCCTGACAGTTTTCCAAGAAATTACAGGGTATTTTTAGACAGATCAGCCACAGGCAGCCTGGCAACACACACTCTACTCACCCAGCTTGCTTGTGACTGGCTGGCTGGCTTCCAGCCACTAAGCCCACAGGGCATGACTGACAAAGGCTGTCCTGCAAAGAAAATAAGCAGTTTTCCTAAGCAAAATGCCTCTCTCTGTGACTCACCCCACCCCCCAAAGGATAATTGCTGGGCCTTTCCCTTGGTACCAGCTGGTAGCCAGACACCTAAGCTTTCTACCACTACCCTCCATGACGGAGTCCCCCCTCACTTTCGGAGCACCGCAAGGGCCTGACTGCCGGCTATCGCCGGCAGGCAGGCGAAAAAGTTTTGGCCCAAAGTCGACACCGTTCTCAAAAATCCAGACATATATTGGCCTGGAATGCCAGGGACATGCCTCCAGCTTGAACCTGCTACCTCAAAGTGTTCTCCATCACCGGTCTGGGGCTACAGCAGCTGAACTGTAGGGTCTCCCAAAACATTCTGTCCCAATATATGTCTGGATTTATGAAAACCGTGCTCACCTCGGCACAACCACCCTGACAGTTTTCCAAGAAATTACAGGGTATTTTTAGACAGATCAGCCACAGGCAGCCTGGCAACACACACTCTACTCACCCAGCTTGCTTGTGACTGGCTGGCTGGCTTCCAGCCACTAAGCCCACAGGGCATGACTGACAAAGGCTGTCCTGCAAAGAAAATAAGCAGTTTTCCTAAGCAAAATGCCTCTCTCTGTGACTCACCCCACCCCCCAAAGGATAATTGCTGGGCCTTTCCCTTGGTACCAGCTGGTAGCCAGACACCTAAGCTTTCTACCACTACCCTCCATGACGGAGTCCCCCCTCACTTTCGGAGCACCGCAAGGGCCTGACTGCCGGCTATCGCCGGCAGGCAGGCGAAAAAGTTTTGGCCCAAAGTCGACACCGTTCTCAAAAATCCAGACATATATTGGCCTGGAATGCCAGGGACATGCCTCCAGCTTGAACCTGCTACCTCAAAGTGTTCTCCATCACCGGTCTGGGGCTACAGCAGCTGAACTGTAGGGTCTCCCAAAACATTCTGTCCCAATATATGTCTGGATTTATGAAAACCGTGCTCACCTCGGCACAACCACCCTGACAGTTTTCCAAGAAATTACAGGGTATTTTTAGACAGATCAGCCACAGGCAGCCTGGCAACACACACTCTACTCACCCAGCTTGCTTGTGACTGGCTGGCTGGCTTCCAGCCACTAAGCCCACAGGGCATGACTGACAAAGGCTGTCCTGCAAAGAAAATAAGCAGTTTTCCTAAGCAAAATGCCTCTCTCTGTGACTCACCCCACCCCCCAAAGGATAATTGCTGGGCCTTTCCCTTGGTACCAGCTGGTAGCCAGACACCTAAGCTTTCTACCACTACCCTCCATGACGGAGTCCCCCTCACTTTCGGAGCACCGCAAGGGCCTGACTGCCGGCTATCGCCGGCAGGCAGGCGAAAAAGTTTTGGCCCAAAGTCGACACCGTTCTCAAAAATCCAGACATATATTGGCCTGGAATGCCAGGGACATGCCTCCAGCTTGAACCTGCTACCTCAAAGTGTTCTCCATCACCGGTCTGGGGCTACAGCAGCTGAACTGTAGGGTCTCCCAAAACATTCTGTCCCAATATATGTCTGGATTTATGAAAACCGTGCTCACCTCGGCACAACCACCCTGACAGTTTTCCAAGAAATTACAGGGTATTTTTAGACAGATCAGCCACAGGCAGCCTGGCAACACACACTCTACTCACCCAGCTTGCTTGTGACTGGCTGGCTGGCTTCCAGCCACTAAGCCCACAGGGCATGACTGACAAAGGCTGTCCTGCAAAGAAAATAAGCAGTTTTCCTAAGCAAAATGCCTCTCTCTGTGACTCACCCCACCCCCCAAAGGATAATTGCTGGGCCTTTCCCTTGGTACCAGCTGGTAGCCAGACACCTAAGCTTTCTACCACTACCCTCCATGACGGAGTCCCCCCTCACTTTCGGAGCACCGCAAGGGCCTGACTGCCGGCTATCGCCGGCAGGCAGGCGAAAAAGTTTTGGCCCAAAGTCGACACCGTTCTCAAAAATCCAGACATATATTGGCCTGGAATGCCAGGGACATGCCTCCAGCTTGAACCTGCTACCTCAAAGTGTTCTCCATCACCGGTCTGGGGCTACAGCAGCTGAACTGTAGGGTCTCCCAAAACATTCTGTCCCAATATATGTCTGGATTTATGAAAACCGTGCTCACCTCGGCACAACCACCCTGACAGTTTTCCAAGAAATTACAGGGTATTTTTAGACAGATCAGCCACAGGCAGCCTGGCAACACACACTCTACTCACCCAGCTTGCTTGTGACTGGCTGGCTGGCTTCCAGCCACTAAGCCCACAGGGCATGACTGACAAAGGCTGTCCTGCAAAGAAAATAAGCAGTTTTCCTAAGCAAAATGCCTCTCTCTGTGACTCACCCCACCCCCCAAAGGATAATTGCTGGGCCTTTCCCTTGGTACCAGCTGGTAGCCAGACACCTAAGCTTTCTACCACTACCCTCCATGACGGAGTCCCCCCTCACTTTCGGAGCACCGCAAGGGCCTGACTGCCGGCTATCGCCGGCAGGCAGGCGAAAAAGTTTTGGCCCAAAGTCGACACCGTTCTCAAAAATCCAGACATATATTGGCCTGGAATGCCAGGGACATGCCTCCAGCTTGAACCTGCTACCTCAAAGTGTTCTCCATCACCGGTCTGGGGCTACAGCAGCTGAACTGTAGGGTCTCCCAAAACATTCTGTCCCAATATATGTCTGGATTTATGAAAACCGTGCTCACCTCGGCACAACCACCCTGACAGTTTTCCAAGAAATTACAGGGTATTTTTAGACAGATCAGCCACAGGCAGCCTGGCAACACACACTCTACTCACCCAGCTTGCTTGTGACTGGCTGGCTGGCTTCCAGCCACTAAGCCCACAGGGCATGACTGACAAAGGCTGTCCTGCAAAGAAAATAAGCAGTTTTCCTAAGCAAAATGCCTCTCTCTGTGACTCACCCCACCCCCCAAAGGATAATTGCTGGGCCTTTCCCTTGGTACCAGCTGGTAGCCAGACACCTAAGCTTTCTACCACTACCCTCCATGACGGAGTCCCCCCTCACTTTCGGAGCACCGCAAGGGCCTGACTGCCGGCTATCGCCGGCAGGCAGGCGAAAAAGTTTTGGCCCAAAGTCGACACCGTTCTCAAAAATCCAGACATATATTGGCCTGGAATGCCAGGGACATGCCTCCAGCTTGAACCTGCTACCTCAAAGTGTTCTCCATCACCGGTCTGGGGCTACAGCAGCTGAACTGTAGGGTCTCCCAAAACATTCTGTCCCAATATATGTCTGGATTTATGAAAACCGTGCTCACCTCGGCACAACCACCCTGACAGTTTTCCAAGAAATTACAGGGTATTTTTAGACAGATCAGCCACAGGCAGCCTGGCAACACACACTCTACTCACCCAGCTTGCTTGTGACTGGCTGGCTGGCTTCCAGCCACTAAGCCCACAGGGCATGACTGACAAAGGCTGTCCTGCAAAGAAAATAAGCAGTTTTCCTAAGCAAAATGCCTCTCTCTGTGACTCACCCCACCCCCCAAAGGATAATTGCTGGGCCTTTCCCTTGGTACCAGCTGGTAGCCAGACACCTAAGCTTTCTACCACTACCCTCCATGACGGAGTCCCCCCTCACTTTCGGAGCACCGCAAGGGCCTGACTGCCGGCTATCGCCGGCAGGCAGGCGAAAAAGTTTTGGCCCAAAGTCGACACCGTTCTCAAAAATCCAGACATATATTGGCCTGGAATGCCAGGGACATGCCTCCAGCTTGAACCTGCTACCTCAAAGTGTTCTCCATCACCGGTCTGGGGCTACAGCAGCTGAACTGTAGGGTCTCCCAAAACATTCTGTCCCAATATATGTCTGGATTTATGAAAACCGTGCTCACCTCGGCACAACCACCCTGACAGTTTTCCAAGAAATTACAGGGTATTTTTAGACAGATCAGCCACAGGCAGCCTGGCAACACACACTCTACTCACCCAGCTTGCTTGTGACTGGCTGGCTGGCTTCCAGCCACTAAGCCCACAGGGCATGACTGACAAAGGCTGTCCTGCAAAGAAAATAAGCAGTTTTCCTAAGCAAAATGCCTCTCTCTGTGACTCACCCCACCCCCCAAAGGATAATTGCTGGGCCTTTCCCTTGGTACCAGCTGGTAGCCAGACACCTAAGCTTTCTACCACTACCCTCCATGACGGAGTCCCCCCTCACTTTCGGAGCACCGCAAGGGCCTGACTGCCGGCTATCGCCGGCAGGCAGGCGAAAAAGTTTTGGCCCAAAGTCGACACCGTTCTCAAAAATCCAGACATATATTGGCCTGGAATGCCAGGGACATGCCTCCAGCTTGAACCTGCTACCTCAAAGTGTTCTCCAT
>CAXHUQ010001224.1:0-50000 GCA_964020085.1 Micromussa lordhowensis
CTGTGTTTTTGATCCAAAATCGACATTTCACGTCTATTTGGCTTAGTTGCAGTAAGATCTGTTGTCATTTGACATTTCAGGTCAAATTTTTCTAAAACGTCTTTACATTGGCTGAAATACACAGTATTGGTTTTTTGTAGCTATAAAAGACTAGAAAGAGCACATATGAGCCAAATTGGATGTCAAATCTGCCGTAAGATGTTAAGACTTGAAACGGCACCATTTTAGTCAAATTTGACGAGAAATTTAGATTTTGGTTCAGAAACACAGTTTTGGTTGCTGCAAACTGAATGCGCACATATGAGCCAAATTGCATGTGAAATAACGATTTTGACTCGAAATCATAGTTTTTGTTTTGCCGTTAGATGTTAAGACTTGAAACGGCACCATTTTAGCCAAATTTGACGTGAAATGTAGATTTTGGATCAAAACCACAGTTTTGCTTGCTGCAAACTGTAAGCTGTAGAGAGTTGGATCTCCAAATCTTAGGCAAACTTTAGGTGAAAGGTCGACTATTCCTGAAAAACACAGTTTTCGCTACTGCAAGATGTTAAGACTTAAAACAGCCCTTTTCAACCAAATTGGACCCGAAGTGTAGATTTTAACCCAAAAACACAATTTTGCCTGCTGCAAAATGTAAAGACTTGAAAATACACATTGAAGCCAAATTCGACCTAAAATGAAGATTTTGGACAGAAACAACAGTTTGTTCTTCTGCAGATGTAATAGGTTGGAAAATGCACATTTATGCCAAGTTGGACGTGAAATGTTGATATTGGCTCAAAAACACAGTTTTGGCTGCTGCAAGATGTTAACACCTTAAAAGTGCACGTTTTAGCCAAATTTGACCAGAAATGTAGATTTTGGCTAAAAACAAGAGTTTTTACTGCTGGAAGATGTGCAGACTTAGAAACTGCACATTAAAATCAAATTGGATTTGTAATGTAGATTATGCTTAACAATCGCAGTTTTGATTAGTATTAGCTGTATTGACTGGAAAATGCACATTTAAGCCAAATTTGACGTAGGATGTTGCCGCGGCAACATATAAAGACTAAAAAGGGCACTTTTTCAACCAAATTGGACCGGAAATGTAGACTTTGGCCAAAAACAACAGTTTTTTGCACGTCAAATGTACAATTTGGCTAACTAAATCACAGTTTTGGTTACTATTAGCTCTATAGACTTAAAAATGCACATTTAAGCCAAATTTGACGTGAAATGTCGCTAGAGCAAGATGAAAGGCTAAAAACGGCGCTTTTCAAGCAAATTGGATTCGAAATGTAGACTTGAGCTAAAACCAACAGTTTCTACTGCTATAAACTAACCCTTTATAGACTGGAAAATGCACATTTAAGCTAAATTTGGCGTGAAATGTTGCTGCGGTAAGATATAAGACTATAAACGTGACGAGATATATGGAATTTTTTCTCAAAATACACTTTTGGCTGCTGCAAGATGTAAAAGACTTTCTGGCCTTAAGACAATTACGCTTAATGGTGCCTTTTCAAGTTTTAACATCTTGCAGCAGCTGAAACTGTGTTTTTGAGCCAAAATCAACATTATAGTTTAATTCGCTTAAATATAAATTTTCGAGTCCTTAAAGTTTCAAGCAGCTTTGTCCTCACGAATCCAGGTCACAGTTGTTTCTTGGGCTTGTAGGGTCAATTAACTGATAGGTTAGGAGCTTCAAGCGTTGAATTTCCCTCTGGTGATTTCTCTTCAGGTCTGAGCAGTGGTTCCATAGACAGGGCCCAGTTGAAACCATTATCTCTCAAAGTCGGCTGCCGATAAGGTCGGGGTGCCGTTTAGACAATCCGTGAAAAAAGCGTGCTATTGGCTGTCCAGGAATAAGTCAATGTATAATCATGTTCTTTGATTACTACCAATGATAACCTCGCACTAAAAACGGCAGCCTGCATTTTAAGCCTTAGTATAAAATCATGTATTTAAACTGCAGAGAAAGAGAGGGTTGTCCAATACTCCGACAAATTTATGCACACCATTGTATTGTATTATATCCACATAACAATAGATTAACAATACAATACAATTGAGAACGACGCAATACAATAGAATACAATACAATGGTGTGCATAAATTTGTCGGAGTATTGGACAAATATGGAGAAAGATATGAAGACACAATTCATCATCGCAGTTACACACACAACTTAACCGGTTATGAAATTAAAGCCTAAAAAGAAAATGAGGCCTGAACGGTAT
This sequence comes from Micromussa lordhowensis, assembly GCA_964020085.1. Taxonomy (NCBI): domain Eukaryota; kingdom Metazoa; phylum Cnidaria; class Anthozoa; order Scleractinia; family Lobophylliidae; genus Micromussa; species Micromussa lordhowensis. Next base: position 2,226 of record CAXHUQ010001224.1, read on the forward strand.
TAGAACACATGACCTCTGCGATAACAGGTGCTAAAGTAAAGTTAGCTGCAAAGTATTCAAACATTGATATTGATTGGGAAAGTGTTTATTCGCTACCTTTTCGCACAACATTAGAATCTAAACTTAGAGAATTTCAGTTCAAAATTTTAAACCGTATTGTCTTTACAAACGAAAAACTGTTTCGTTTCGGCATGACTGAGTCGCCATCCTGTGCTTTCTGCCAAACAGAGGTTGAATCCGTAGAGGATTTACTCTTCTCCTGTAGAGTATCATCTAGTTTTTGGAAACATGTCTTGTCCTGGTTGCGCGATAATAATATCTCTGTTGATAACCTTGGGGAGGAAGATGTCATTTTTGGTAAGTTCGATATTACAGAAGATTTTCTCTTGTTTAACCATATTTTGCTTCTGGGTAAGTTTTATATTTACTCTCGGAAATACCAGAATGGTATACCTTCTCTTCAAGGTTTTATAGCCAGGACAAGGCGTATTTACAACATCGAACTCCATATTGCCAGGAAAAGAGACAAATTAAACAATCATTTTAGAAAGTGGGAAAAGTTAATAAGCGTTTTTACGAATAAGTGATGTTATGATTAATTAAAGGGAAGTCATCGTTATTTACTTACTGAGTAACTGTATTGCTGTAATAGCTTCGTTTAGCTTTGTATTTTTTTGTACTATATATATGTGTGTTTGTGTGTGTGTGTGTGTGTGTGTGTGTGCCCACCCATCCGTACTTACAAGGACCAAAACATGTTTACACACCTACGTTATGAGGACCACCGTAGTTACGAGGACCGATACCTGGTCCTCGTAAACTTTAAGGCTCCAAACGGCTTAAAACATCGAGAAACACGTTTGTGAACAGTTTTAACGGTGGTCCTCGTAAACCACCTTAAAGTGTGTGTATAATGGTGGTCCTTCTAAACCACCGAATACGGGTTTCAGGCTTTTTTAAAGATATTACCAAGAGTTAATAATATTGGAAGCGTTTCACAGTCTGGTGATGATGATCAATTTATGTCGTCCTGATGGAACGTCTCTGATCCCTTTTACACTCCACTTTAATATTTTTAATTTACACACGATTTGGTGGTCCACGCAATGTTGGTGTGTAAACAAACAAAATTCAACTGTATTATAATGTCTGTACAATTTTCTTTAAGGGTGATGTGCAAGAGGCACTGCCAAGAATGGACCTCCCTTGGTCAGTCCATACTGCAAGTGCACCTAGAGCGGTTCATGACATCGTAACAAAAATAAATACGCTTGTGGCAAAGACCTGTTTGTCAGTCGTGTTAAACAACACGGGGAATATCAATTTAGATAGTCCCTTATACCTCACTGGGCAAATAAAATCTCTTCACCACCTCGCCCGCAATCAGTTTCAGCGTGAGCTGGAACAAACCTTAGTTATAATAAAAACATTTACAAAGAAATACAATCGTAACACAGGCTTTTATTTGAGATATTCAAGAAACTGCTCACAAAGATAAATTTTTAGGCACCATCATTTATTTCTACACACCTAACTAATGGTGAGATCAGATCTCTCTTTTTAATCATTTACAATTATTTAATCTTTTTAAACAGGGATAACTCTAATGGAGAGAAACAACTATATAAAATGAGATACTGAAAGTGGAATTACTGCTATGGTTACTAAAATTTAAGTCAATAATTTACCTTCTTCCTACAAAATGGAATCATTTATGGCTTTCCTAAAATCAGGTAAACTGTATATATTATGAACAATTCAAAGAACGCAACTACTTATGATAAGAGGGCAGGCTCGAGTTTAAAATTTTAAAACAATTAGACAGCGACCTGTAAGTTTTTATTTAAACAATTGAGAGTTCCTGTCGAGGGGCTATTTAAACAATAGTGTTTCTGTCGAGGAACTGTCGGCTGATAGTTCCGAGACAGTAACACTCTACCGTCTTTATTGTTCACCACTAATTTTTTTTCCGCGCGCGCTCATTGAAACACAAAGATCTTGAATTACTTTTTTAACTTTTCAGGATAAAGGACTTGAAAGCTGAAATGTACCAAATGAAATAAAACTAGACGAACTACTCACTGAATATAACAAGCGAAACAAACCCAGGCAAGAAACCGACACTATCGGCTGACCGTATCCCTCTGTGCGGGGTACAATCACATGGTGTCAACCATTAAAGCCAACCAGAATCAGAGAAAATTGAGTCAAAGAACATAACGTCAAGTCTGTGGTGCGAGCAAAGTGGCCTATCAGGCCAGAGCTTATATCGGTTTCTGTAGCATGAAGCGACTACGAGTATTTCTACTCCCCCCTGGATGGGATGCTCATCCCTCGCAGGGTTACCCCTAGCAGTAAATTCGCCGGTACCCATTTATACACCTGGGTAAACAGAGGCACTGTGAGAGTAAAGAACACTACACTGTGCCCTGGCCGAGGCTCTAACTCAGATGGCTCAAGCTGGAGTCCAGCGCACTAACCATTACACCCATGCCCCACCCACAGTCAGAGAACTTAGGTTAACTCGACAGCTTTCAAGAATAACTTCGAACTCAGTGACAGCCACAAGGCAGCGCATGTTGCCAGAGCTTGCTTTTCCACCAACAAAAGGTGCCTGTGTAGGCAATTAGATAGCCGGTCCTTGGTAGACAATGGGCGAAATCCCAAGCCAACCATCTAATTCGCACTGGTTTCCTTAATTGTCACATTTACAGGGTTTCTTGCCTGGTTTTGTTTCATTTATGATAAATTTTGGTTTCCAAGTCTTTCATCATAAAAAGTTGAACAGCATTTCATGTTTCAGTTGTTGCAGGTGAAAGAATATTTAGTACTAGTAAAATAAAGGCTGATTTGACTGAAGTGTTTGATTGCATACAGTCAATTCTCTAAAAGATGGAAATAATAGGGGCCGGTGTCCTAGCGGATTTGGACCCACCGGTTCAAATCCGCTAGAGAATATGGACCCCCCAGGTACATATCCGCTAGCGGATCTTAACCCCCCTCCCCCTCCTCAGCGGATTTGGTCCCCCTAACCAAACTGAGTGAAAATTGTTATCATAAGTAAAAGTACTTTACGTTCTAAGGCATTATATGTGTTGGCACTTTCCAGTCTCTGTTGCAAGTTCATGTAAGATGTTTAACGTGATACTGTGAAAAGAAAAAAACTTTTATAAAGTGGAATACCTATTGTTCAAGTCCTCGATTTGACGAAATTCCCGATAACTCGAACTTAAAGTCTTTTCCTTAACCAGTTTAATCTCTCGAACTAATTTTCATTTCATGGAAGTCCAAACTTCGAAAATTACTTCAAGCGTTCTTGTCAAGTAAGTCTTAGTGTTTGAATAAATGTTCATTTGAGTGAATTTACGTAAACCTGACAATAGATCCTAGACAATAAGTTACTACTGCACTTTAATTTCATTGTTTTGTTTTCTTTTGTTTTTCCCAAACATCGGAAGATTCTTTTCAGTTTCTTTAGCCGAGCGCCAACTATAAAACGGTTGATAGAGTGCAGATTCAGATATCTTGTTATGCACAGTATAAGTTTAGGTGTGTGGGTCTATGGACTCTCTATGGGGAGTCCTTGAAATCGAGCCTGGTACTTTTTTCCAAAAGTGCAAAAAAAACTTGAAAAAGCGTGTTTAACCTCTCTATGTACCATAAGTGGGAAACTGAATATAAAACGTTTTCATGATGCTTTAAACCGTAAAATCCATATTTACTATCGTGCTTAGTCTGTTGTTTTGTTCAGAATACAACCATTTTTTCTGTATTAGACTATAGGCTTGGTGAATGACTTATAAAGTTTTTAAATGTTCGTAAACTAAATTGAAGAACTTGAAGGATTGGAACGAAATTTGTCTGTTTTTTTCATCTTTAGCGAAGAATTTTGTGTTCTGATTTAAAGAAACATTGACCAAAGCATTCAAATAGAATAAGTTACCGATTATGATACAAACAATGCTACAAATATAAAAGTTTGGAAGGGGGTCCATATCTGCGAAGTGGGGTCCACATCCGCTACCACATCTGCTAGGGGATATGGACCGGGGCCGGGGAGTCCATATCCGCAGGGGGTCCAAATCCGCTGTGACATCGGCACTAACTGCCAGTCTTATAAAGAGTTAAGATACAGTAAAATGACTGACGGAAAAACAGCCTGCATAGACCTTCACCAGTTGTCTGTCTTATAGCGGTGTCCATCTTACAGCTGTTTGTTAAGAGAGAGTTTCCTGTATTAGTCAGATTGCGAGTAATCAGTTACTAGGTTAAGCTATGAATTAATAATTTCAAAGCATGATAATAAGCAGGGCAGGTAATACAACATCTGGTTTTGACATTGCAAACTATTCTAACAAAGAGGTACAAATGAAGAGCTTGGGGCAAAACTATGCTGACTGACTATTTTGGCTTTTTTTTTCCTCCGAAGTGCCCGAATTTCAGCATATGGTCTTGAATTAAATACATAAAAATTGCTCATTTGCTGATGTTCACTGTCTTTCCAAGAAAAGAGAAAAAAGAAAATACTATATACATGTAGATAGGTTAGTGCAAATCACTACTTAAATTATCTCCTTTCTTTCTTCAAGTGCTTGCGTGGTGCAAGAGTTTAGTGTTCTCCCACCGGACTAAATAAGAACAGAGAAGTCAAGGTTTGAGTCACATAGGTTCCACTTTTTTTTAATTTTTGCTGAAATGCATTTTGTTTTATTGTTGTTGTTTGTTTCATTTTCTCCACAAAAAACTGCAAGCCAGCATCTAAAAGGCACTTTAGAGAAAAAATCTTCGCAGGGTCAAAAATACACATGTGAGGAATCACTAAGCATACTTTTGCACCAAGCTCTTTAATTATAGCATACCATTATATTTAAACTGACAGTGACTTATCCTTGTAAAACACTGAAAATCATCATTGTGCAATAATAGACCTTTTTACCGATACGGCGGCCATCTTGAATTTCGAGGAAATTATGGTTTGCCTAGGGGGCAGATGAGAAATAATTAAAAAGAATACTGTGGCGTGACAACTTTTAACAATAATTTTTCGATAACCATAGGAACAACTGCCAAATATCGTGACGGAAAGATGTAACGCTTGTAATATTTGTTATGGAATATGAGAAACAAGCATTAAAATTTATCCTGAAAGCTGTGTATATGATAAATTTTCCAGCGATTGCCCCCTCGGCAGCCCATAATTTCTCAGTCAAAACAATAGAATTCAAGATGGCCGCCGTATTGGTAAAAAGGTCTATTCTTCTAATAATAATAGTTAAGAATTAAGGGTACAAAAAAAGAATGCATTTTCTAGGTACGTTGAAATCGATCGTCAGTAGCCGTTTTTTGTCTGCTCACCTAAAAGAGGTCATCAAGGTTTTTAAATGCTACTGTAAGACAGGACTTTCTTTACACGCTGAAGATGTCAGTTTTCTGATTGCATATTCTCTCATTCTAACTACAGTCAACTTTTGTTGTAGCGGACACCTTCGGGACTTCATTTTGTGTCCGGAATAGTGAGAGTCTAATACCGGGAATCATTTTCAGTCAAACCTCTATAGATGGGGATCTGAAATTTGTCCGTAATAGCAAGGATCTGTAATAGCGGGGTGTCCACAAGGCGAGAGTTGACTGTATTACAATTGAAGGGAACCTCGGCTGTAAAAGCAACTTAACCTTGAGTTGATCGATATAATGCCTAGAATACAAATTTAGCCGGACAACGGAGACATAAAAGTTAATAATTGTAACAAACAGAAATAATTTAAAATTTCCTGTGTACTGCCATCTTGGATTTCATGACCTCACTGCATTGCTCTCAAACAAAAGAACTTTGGCAACGCAGCAATGTCCTAAAATCCAAGATGGGATGTACAGGTAATTTGAAACTGATAATTAATTTTTTTCTACTTCTTACTTTTATTAAATGTTATTTTTACCTTGTCCAGCAAAATTTGTAACTTTAGCATTATTTCAAGTAACTCAAAGTCAACTAGCCTCAATAGCTGAAGTTCCCTTGAAGACTTCTGCAATGAAAAAACATCTTAAAATAATACTCTTGGTACATTTATTCGAAAAAAAATCTTTGTTGATCACTGTAAGCAAAATGCTGCAATAAACTTAGTGTAAATTACATGTAAGGATAATTAAATTGATGCTGTGTAGCACTTGGAACTACTTTGTGACGAAAGCTGTTTTAAAAAAGTGCTGATGTTCCTATAATAAAAGGAAACGAGACGTTTCGGGAATAACCCCTTCGTCAGTCGATAAAAATCAAACGTTAAAGTTACGTTAAAAAAATGGCCAGAAGTAAAGTTGCAACAAGTCTGTTGGAAATTCATTCGAAAGCTAGGCATGCACATTTAAGCTGGTGGTCGATATTTTCTGACTTCAAATCGTATCTTTCCAGGGTCATTTGTCTCACTGACCACTGGTGTCATGAGGAACGAAGACCCTGGCCCACAATCAAAATCCTTGCGAGCAGCTGGTGATACACTTCTGTCAATCAATACTTATGATGCCCTAATATTGAAAGCACTTACTTTCACAGATCCTCTCTAGTGGCCTTGAGTCCAAAAAATGTAAAGCAATTATGTTGTCTACCATGCCTGGTTGCATACAACAATGTCTCTGCTAATGAGCCAACTCTGTCACATGAAAAATTTGTAAAATAAAAGGTTATAAGTCTTGCGTTAAAACAGCCCTCACTATTTTAACCATTAAAATTAAAGACAAGTACATTATTTTGTAAAAATTGCATACAGCATTTCTATCTGTCTAAGGGCCTTATCATATGATCCCGGTTGACTGGGCTGTTTCGGTTTCTGAGATTTCAACACAAGACTAAATTTTATGCAAAAATTTCCAAGTGTTCAAATGAGAGGATGGGCCGGCTCGGGCTGAAAATTTTCCTATGTGAACACTCCATCCTGGTTACCCGGAGAAAAAGTTTTTTGACAAAATAGCTCAGTGTTCACTACAGAGCATCACAAATGCCATAATTTTTCCTTGTATACATTTCTACTTTAAAAGGATGGGAATTATCCTTGTTTTAAAGTTAAAGGAGTCATCGAAGCTAGAATAGCAGCCAGCAACACAAAGCTGTTGCCCCAAATTGTTTATTTTGCTTTTCAAATTTTATCTCAATCGACCGTGGTTAAATTTGTCATACGAACAGACCCTTAGTTGCTAGAAATTCTGTTCTGAAGTCTACTAAACAACTAAAGCTTCTTTTGTAAAGATTGTTTGAATGGCAGCCAGTAACTTTGTAAACATTGCCATGTCGGTTCAAAGTAATTTCACTAGCTGAGAATTACTAGCTGAGAAGCCCAACTAGATCTTTGCTAAAAGACTGTGTTAGTCCTGTCTAAGTTACCCTCAAAGGTTTGCTTTTTAGCCAATTGTTCTTTTTTCAAACAATCTTTAATAGTCTCCAAAATTCCAGCTGTATGAAGGGGTTTATTTAGTTAGCTAAATATACTAAATATTCAGTTAATTATGGAGTGCAAAACAACAAAAAGGGCCACTTTTTCAGCTCCAACTTTGAATAAAATCACTGCTTTTAGAAAAATAACAAGCCAGCCCCTCAACTTACATTTCCCCTATCCTGGCAATTACATCATGATAGGAAATGGTGCTGCTTCGAAATGCATTGTTGGATCAAGCCCTTTTGCCTAGTAAATAGTGGGATGATGTCCTTGGTCGAATGATTGCCCTCAAAATACCAGTTTCAGCATCGCAGTACAAGATTATGTGCCTGGAAGAATTTTAAAGGGAAGGAAAGCAATGCAAATGCTACTCAGCGATGGTAATTACAAGACCAAACAAAGAAAGATATCTTGCATTCCAAAACAGTAAAATAGTCTAAAGGCCCAATACTGAAGCAGAAACCACACACACACATGCATGGCCTGACAACAATCTTCATGTGTTGATTCCCTACCCCCCCCCCCCCAATTCTTTACTAATAAAGATTCAGCAACTCCTTGCCTTTCCATCTCTGAAATTCACAAATGTGACCCTTCCTGCGAAAAGGGGGCTTATGAAAATTTCACAATTAGGCTAATTTTACCATCACAGCCGTGAAATGGATTAAAATGATCGGAATTTCTGTGAATCCGAGTGGCAAGAACACGGCATGAAAGTACATGTAGCTCAGGTCACCGTGAAATCAATCACGCCATGAATAAGTCGTGGAGTGAAAATACGCTGTGAAAAGTTCAGACCGTGAAAATTTCACGCCGACCAGCGCCAAGCAGATTTTTACCCAAGAAATTTAAATCGCCCGGCTTCCAAATCGAACACCAAATAAACAGAGAGGTTGATGTTTCTTCTCGTGGCATTCAATCAAAGATCATTAAAAATCCAAGTGCTAACTGGCACTTTCGAAGCAACCAGCATCCTCGGTCTGCCAAGGAGCAGCAGTCACGCTGTTTTGCTCCACCCTGATTGGATACATTCTTTACAATCAGCCAATCAGCGTGGCATAACAGCGCGACTGTTGACCAAAAAGGAAAACGCCATTCTACTTTACGCTGAAAATCCTTTCAAATCAACAGCAATTATTTTTTACTTCATAGGCACTTTAATGTTTTTTTTTTAAATATTTTTATGCAGCACACACTGAATGCAAATATATAAACATGCATGACCGATTATAGGATGTATAGTGTGCATTTCACGGCAAATTTTGCAGCGTGGCGCTCAATTTCATGGCGTGAAAAAGCTTTGGGCGTGAAGTAACTTCACTCCTTCACAGCGTGATTTGATTTCACGGTTCTCCCATTTTCACGCTAAGAGTGAAATAAATTCATACCAGGGTGAACACGGCAAGAAAGTTTGAATTCACGACATGAAATCTTAGTTCCACGCACCGAGACCAAGAAATAATTTTCACGATTCACGCTTAAGCCCCATTTTCGCGTGAAGGGTCACAAATAACTGCTCTTGCAATGCATTACATGCAGTTTAAGGAGGCTCAAAATAGTTTTAGGACACGATTATCTTTCTTGCATTAGTTCTTTTGTGTATTTAGTCTTGAGCTTGATTTAAGGTATTTATACATTACGGGTTCCTTTGGTGTCTGATGACATTTCCGATGACCAGTACCGACGCATAAATTAAAACATGTCACAGACAAGGTAGGCTGCTCACGCGTCCAGCTGTCTCTCTTTGGGGAGGAAGGCAGACCAGAACCGAGAGAGCGGCAGAAAACGAGCCTAAAATTTGTCCTGTTTGATAAATGCCTTTCAAAGTTGACGATGAATTTTTGCTCTGTTTTCACTACTCTCAAAATGCTATTTTCCTATTTGTCAAGAGGACAATATTGCCAATTTGAATTTACTGCAATGTTTTTTACAGCTGCCAACATTGCTCCAATGGGACTTTTAAATCAATTGTTTTTGTCGCAGACTTACCAGGCACACACACAAGGCATTCACTGTAGTTCTTGTAAAGGTGTTACTTTCTGTTTTGTAGAGTACTTTTGTTTGTTTTCACAATATAAAACCCTCCAAACCACTCTAGTGGTCAAATCAGGGCCTAGTATGGCATCTCCTTCACGATAATTAATTAATTAATTACGATTTACATTTACACTAGTGATTTGAATTTTTGGTACAATGGCTCCCATATAGAATCAGTCTGGCATTTAGAAGAAAAAGAAATGCCAAATGGTATCAAACTGGTAAAAAATACACACTGGTCTTTACAATGCTGGTATAGAATCAGTCTGCTATTTATAAGAAAAACAAATGCTAACTGCGATCAAACTTGTCTAAACTACACACTGGTCTTTGCAATGCAAGTATAGAATCATTTATCAGTCTGGTATTTAGAAAAACAAATGCCAACAGGGATCAATCTAGTCTAAAATACACACTGGTCTTTGCAATGCTGGTAGAGGATAAGTCTGATATTTAGAAGAAAAACAAATACCAAAAAGCATAAAACTGGTCTAAAAATACACAGTGGTCCTTATACATCAGCCTGGTGTTTAGAAGAAAAACAAATGCCAAAAGGGATCAAACTGGTCTAAAACAAATGCCAACCAGGATCAAACTGGTCCAAAATCACACTGATTTTTGCAGTGCTGGTATAGAATCAGGCTGCTTTCTAGAAAAAAACAAATGCCAACAGGGATTTAACTGGTCTAAAATACACACTGGTCTTGGCAATGCTGGTATAGAATCAGTGTGGTATTTAAAATACTCACTAAAATTTTCTAAAAATTTAAGGTGGCTCTGATTCCACACTATGGAATTTTTTTAAACTTTGCAAAAAGTTGAATCTTATCAGGCTGATCACAATTCAATAATACAAAATGGGGGTCACGGAACTCGTTTTTGAGTTATAAGCACTTAAAGCTAAAATTAAGGGTGTTTTTAACAGGTCATACTGTTACTATGGTAGCCTATTATGCCATAAAGATCATTACTGCTCCACAAATGGCTGGGCATTTACGCGATACCAATATTGTGGTAACTTGATAAACAGAGGAAGTATTCATCCTTCAAAGTTTAGCTGTTGGAAAAGTGATGGAAACTGTTGCTAGCCTCCTTATAAGAAAAACAAATGCCAACAGGGATGAAACTGGTCTAAAATACACACTGGTCTTTGTAATGATGGTATAGAATCATTCTGGTATTTTGAGAAAAACAAATGGTAACAGGGACAAAACTCATCTAAAATAAACACTGGTCTTTGCAATGCTGGTATTAAATTAGACTGGTATTTAGAAGAAAAACAAATGCCAACAGGGCTCAAAATGAAGGCTTTGGAGCCATGACTGCCTCATAGCTGAGGGAGCTTATCCAGGTTTCTGTAGCATGAAAACGGCTAGGAGTATTTCTTCCCCCCCTGGATGGGATGCTAGTCCATTACAGGTCACTTCCCTAAAATGGTAGGTTTCCCCAACAAATTACAGGTATCCATTTACATGTATACTCCTGGGTGGAAAGAGGCACTGTAAGAGTTAAGTGTCTTCCCCAAGAACACAACACAATGTCCCCGGCCAGAGCTTGAACCCGGACCGCTCACTCTGGAATCAAGCGTACTAACCATGACGCCGCCGCGCCTCCCAATCAAACTGGTCTAAAATATACACTGGTCTAAGCAAAACTGGTATAGAATCAGTCTGGTATTAAGAAGAAAAACGAATGCCAACAGGGATTAAACTGGTCTAAAATACACAGTGGTCTTTGCAACGCTGGTATAGAATCAGTCTGGTATTAAGAAGAAAATCGAATGCCAAAGGGGTTTAACCGGTCTAAAATACACAGTGGTCTTTCCAGTGCTGGTATAGAATCAGTCTGGTATTTAAAAGAAAAACAAATGCCCATAGAGATCAAACTGGTCTAAAATACACACTGGTCTTTGCAATGCTGGTATCGAATCACTCTGGTATTTAAAAGAAAAACAAATGCCAACAGGGATCATTTAACAGGGCTCAAGACTAACTTTTCAGCTTGCTAGCCCAGTGGCTAGTGACAGGTTTTATTAACTAGCCAAAACAAATTTTTCACTAGCCAGATACTCTAATATCCATCATTGCATCAAGTCAAGTAAATGCTAGCCTGTGTAGCTGGTAGTAAGCTTTGAATGAACATCTGGCAAGTACAAAGTTTTTGTGACCTTGATTCTCACAGAACTGGCATCAAAACTTCTGAACTGGCGCACCGAAAAACATTATTTTCCTTCAAAATACCAATTCGCGATTTTCACTAATAAAATAACTCGTTCCACCTTACCTCTATACGTTGCAAACTTAGACATCGTTGCCATAATTATAGGCATGGCACAACAACAAAAAAACAAGTTTTCACTACCATGCAAAATTCTCACAGAACTTCGCAACTCGCCATCAAAAAACATTCCTTTCTTTCAAAATGCGGCTGATTCACGATTTCTCATGAACACAGTAATTCGTTCCATGTCAACTTTATTTACAAATTGCAAACATAGGCGTTAAAATATAATATATAGGCATCATCCAAATCTTGGAGTTGCGAATTTTTTAAATTTTTCAAAGCGTTTGTGACCTCGAGATACTGTGCTCATGAAACATAATCCCTAGAGCTCCGCATAGTTTCATGCATGACTAATCATTACTGGCAAGTGGTTCGTTTGTCATTCTTTGCTTTTGACTAAGGGAAAAAAAACAAAAAGGTCAATCATTCTTTCGCATTTCAGTAATTTAAACTTCTTGTTTGGGTTGATAAATTATATATGATATTTATAATAGCCAATGTTTTAAATTCTGCACGCTCTGACTCAATTTCGTTTTGTGAATTGGTTTCCTATGGGCCTCCAGTGCTCACATATTTTCACTAGCCAAAAAGGCTAGTGAAGAACAAAAACCACTAGCCAAAATAGATTTTTTACTAGTCTGTGGCTAGTTGGCTACCGTTAGTCTCGAGCCCTGATCAAACTTGTCTAAAATAAACATGGTCTTTGCAATGCTGGTATAGAATCAGTACGATATTTAGAAGAAAATCAAATGCCAACAGGGATCAATATGGTCTAAAATACACACTGGTCTTTGCAATGCTGGTATAGAATCAGTCAGGTATTTAAAAGAAAAACAAATGCCAACAGGCATCAAACTGGTCGAAAATACACACTGGTCTTTGAATTGCTGGTATAGAATCAGTCTGAAATTAAAAAACAAAACAAAAACCAACAGGGATCACACTGGTCTAAAATACACACTGGTCTTTGCAATGCTAGTATAGAATCGGTCTGGTATTTAGAAAAACAAAAACAAATACCAACAGGAATCAAACTGGTCCAAAATACACACTGGTCTTAACAGTGCTGGTATAGAATCAGCCTGGTATTTAAAATACACACTACAATTTTCTAAAAATTTAAGGTGGCTCTGATTCTTTACAATGGTAGTATACGTGTAGACTGAATCAGTCTGCAATTTAAAAGAAAAACAAATGCCACCCGGGATCAAACTGGTCTAAAATACACACTGGTCTTTACAGTGCTGGTATAGAATCAGTCTGGTATTTGAAAGAAAAACAAATGCCAACAGGAATCAAACTGGTCTAAAATACACACTTAGTCCTCCCAATGCTGGTATAGAATCAGTCTGGTATTTAAAAGAAAAACAAATTCCAACAGGGATGAAACTGGTCTAAAATACACACTGGTCTTTGTAATGCTGGTATAGAATCAGTCTGGTATTTAGAAGAAAAACAAATGCCAACAGGGACCAAACTGCTCTAAAATACACACTGGTCTTTGCAAGGCTGGTATAGAATCAGCTCTGGTATTGAGAAGAAAAACAAATACCAACAGGGTTCAAGTTTGCCTAAAATACACACCGGTATTTGTAATGCTGGTATAAAATCAGTCTGATATTTAGAAGAAAAACAAATGCCCACAGGGATGAAACTGGTCTAAAATACACACTGGTCTTTGTAATGCTGGTATAGAATCATTCTGGTATTTAGAAGAAAATAAAATGCCAACAGGGATCAAACTGGTTGAAAATACAAGTGGTCTTTGTAATGTTGGTATAGAATCAGTCTGGTATTTAGAAGAAAATCAAATGCAAACAGGGGTCAATCTGCTCTAAAATACACAGTGGTCTTTGTAATGTTGGTAGAATCAGTCTGGTATTTAGAAGAAAATCAAATGCCAACAGGGATCAAACTTGTCTAAAATAAACATTGGTCTTTGCAATGCTGGTATAGAATCAGTCTGGTATGAAGAAGAAAAACAAATGCCAACAGGGATTAACCTGGTGTAAAATACACACTGGTCTTTACAATGCTGGTATAGAATCAGTCTGATATTTAGAAGAAAAACAAATGCCCACAGGGATGAAACTGGTCTAAACTACACACTGGTCTTTGTAATGCTGGTATAGAATCATTCTGGTATTTAGAAGAAAATAAAATGCCAACAGGGATCAAACTGGTTGAAAATACACACTGGTCTTTGTAATGTTGGTATAGAATCAGTCTGGTATTTAGAAGAAAATCAAATGCAAACAGGGATCAATCTGCTCTAAAATACACAGTGGTCTTTGTAATGCTGGTAGAATCAGTCTGGTATTTAGAAGAAAATCAAATGCCAACAGGGATCAAACTTGTCTAAAATAAACATTGGTCTTTGCAATGCTGGTATAGAATCAGTCTGGTATGAAGCAGAAAAACAAATGCCAACAGGGATCAACCTGGTGTAAAATACACACTGGTCTTTACAATGCTGGTATAGAATCAGTCTGATATTTAGAAAAAAAAAACAAATGCCAACAGGGATGAAACTGGTCTAAAATACACACTGGTCTTTGCAATGCTGGTATCGAATCAGTCTGGTATGAAGCAGAAAAACACATGCCAACAGGGATCAAACTGGTCTAAAATACACGCTGGTCTTTGCAATGCTGGTATAGAATCACTCTGGTATTAAAAAGAAAAACGAATGCCAATAATACAGTGGCCCACAAGTGCACACCAAATTTAAATCACTCACAGCGAATTCAAATCACCCATACTAAATTTAAAATAGTCACACCGAATTCAAATAACTCACACCAAATTCAAATTCAAATCACTCACGCTGAATTTAAAATAGTGACACCAAATTCAAATCTCTCACACCGAATTCAAATTGCTCACACCAAATTCAAATCCCAGGTTGGTCAGCGGCTGAGCTCACCTGCCGGTAGGTACCCAAAGTAAGGTTATTAAAGTGAATCATAATAGAAAGCCATGTATTGCCATTTGTAACCTTGTATAGCTATTTGTTATGATAGCCATGTACATCCATGTACAACCATGTACTAATATGTCTAGCAATGTATAGGCATGTGTAGTCATGTACATGTAGAGCCATGTATAGCTATGTACAACGGGTGTACAACCAGGTATTGCTACGTATTCTTGTTTTTTTGCATGACATCAGAAAAAACTAAAATTAAAACTTTTAAGTTTTTACCTTCATCAGGTGAAAGTCATGTTTAAACATATATCTGTTGGCCTGACTTCAGCTCGGTAGACCGCGTTCTTTTGAAAATAGAACACTGTTTTTTTACAATGCGTGACATCACAGGTACCCCAAGCTACTTTGGGAACCGTCAACAGGACATTTGCATAATGGCGTTATTATAAGAGTTTGTATGGGAATATGACGATCGCACAGAATAGTTCAAAATAAAGGAAAAAAATAATAAAATCGACTTACCTTTTCTTGTTTTGAGGATAACTTATGCTTCTAAGGCGTTTGGAGGCATTTCAGAGCGATTTTATCGAGGTTTAGCTGATCTGTATTCCTCTCCATATATAATTTTCAGTGATACCCTTTGCCGAATGACTCGAGTTCGGAATAACGGCAATACATGGCCATACACGGAAGTACATGGCTGTACATGGCTATACATATATGGCTATACATTATTGGTGGTTTTCATGTCATGCAAGTAAGCTTAATTATCACGCAAGTGAAAAATTAAAGCGCTTCCCATTCAATAAATTGTGTCAAGAAATTGAAATATCGTAGAAGAGTAATAAATAAACAATGTGCCAAAGTTTCGGGGAAGTGCGATATTCCGAACTTGAGTCATTCGCCCCAAAGGGTATCACTGAAAATTATAGTGCTCAGTATGGAGACGCCATGCATGTAGTAGCTTGGGGTACCTGTGAAGTCACACATTGTGAAAAAACAGCAAAAGCAGAATGCATGTGCAAAATTATAAAAAAAATCTGCAGCGTGGAATATTTCAATCTTGAAATTTCTATTTTTTTTTACTTTAAGAAAAATCTACTCTGCAGAATTTTTTCCAATTTTCCATGTTTCTTCTTCCTTGTGTAATAAAAAGATTTTTATAAAAAAAATATGGGGTCACCGGCTTAGTTTTTAAGATAGATGCAATTGATGGTAAAAAGTGGGTCAAGTTTGTTCCTATGCAACAGGACAGTGCAACCTTAATGACTTAAACACAGTGAAAGGTACAGTGAAGAGTTATGCACCAGTCAATGTCAAGCCCCAGGGTAGGGGGGCCGGGTAACCCAGGGAGATTTGACATAAATCCTCTTCCCGGGGGTGGGGGACAACGCTAAATTTGACATAACACAAGCCTCCGAGGGTGGGGGAATTTGACAAATTATCGCAAGAGACTGGAACTAGGTCCGCTGACCATCTTGAATTTTACCCATAGTCCTTTGTATGTCGGCATCTGCTTCGTTCCGTTCTAACGTGCGAGCTCATTCACGTGGTGGAGTCCAACTAAACTGAAGTGAATAGTGCTCGATTTTCTTGAGAATGCCTCTCTACAAAGCTTGGGACGTACACAGAAGAAAAAGAAAAGCTGTGACCGCGACTGGATACGAAGAATTTGTTCAAGGAGGTAAGTTTAGTTCGATCTCAAACGCATGATTATGAATCTTTGTCACTGATAATTTCAGTAGAGAGGGCATATATAAACCGGCGATTTGAAGTAGAAAATGATGTGAAAATTGGTACAGATCTTATTATGAAACCATGGTCATTATCAGCCATTTGTATCATTTTCAGGAAACTGTGCTTTTAGCCCAGCTGTATTCCTGTGTTTACTTTCCAGTCACATGCACAGATTTTTGGCGCGAAAATGGAAATGTCATACTCATACTATGTATGCTTTCCTACTTCAGCACTTGCATTATTAAGCTGTTGCCATGTATCTAAGATTATCTTATTTTTGTGTCACAGCTAAAAGAAAACTTGGGATTAGCAATGACGAAAATATCACAATATACACAGAGGCTGATGGAACAGAATTGAATGTGACAACTGCAAATCCTGGCACCATCAATACTGTGTTGGCTTGATGACTATGACTGGAAGTGCCCGCTCTGCATTGCAGAAGATCTCATGTAAAGGTGACACTCACTGTGAAATAAGGTTTGTTACATGAAATAAATAATAGACTAAGATGTGTAATAAATGAATTTCAATTATCTTCAGTCAAACAACGTTACACAAAACCAGGCTCCTGCTGCAGGGAGGGGGGTTTTGACACCAAAGTTTTGCCCCTGGGCAGGGCATTTGACATCAAGAAAGGCAAAAATGTCAAATCCCCCTGGGTATGCCCGGCCCCCCTACCCTGGGGCTTGACATTGACTGGTGCATTACCTTAAAAGAAATGCACAGCCATTCAAAACAGTACAGTTCCAAGTCTAAAATATCGCACCTAGTTCTGTAACTCTCAAAAAAGCAGGAAACTGTTATGAGCCACCTTAAAACGAACAGAAAATGGCGGGGCCGATCGAGGGGCCTCTTTTCGCTGAGCTGAAAACGAGACTTTTGGTAGCAAATAGGGTAATACAAGACCCTCATTTACAGTAGAATCAGAGACCAAGTCTCACTAAAAACTTATATTTTTTCAAATCCGAGTCCTAGACGCCGCGATTAAAAAATGCCAGCGCAATCCGCGAGCGTTTTTGAAGATTTTAGGCACTCAGTCAACGCGCGACTACTTATTAGCCAGCTCAGTTCGACTTTCACTAAATTTATTCTTGCGAGCTAGTAACTTTGAGACTCTAGTTTGCGACGACGAGATTTCGAGATTCGCTTAAAATTGCTGAGACCCAGGATTTTTCAATAACCATCATCTATACCCCAGAAGATCAAAGGCACGACTAATAACACGACTAACAACAGAAGTTCAGTACTTACGGATTTAACATCGCCTCCCTGCGACATTACAAATGTCCACTGAAATAAAATTTACGGGCATGTATTTACATTGTGAAGATCCGTAGTTAATCAGATGCCAACAGATTACACGGCGTATTTTGGATTCTGGAGTCCGAAGCTTCCTTCCTTCCAAGCACTTCGGTAGCTCGCAACGAACTCACAGTAAAAATACTGACGTCATGAAAACAGTTTGCCGTCCCAGGGCCTTCTCTGACTTATAGAAAATTCAACATGGCGGAGCGAATGTAGAGAAGGGATCCTTTTGGCCAACTCAGTTCAAAAGTTCAAAAGCGAGCACAGATATAAACATACCTCACATTACATTTTTGAAACACAACGAGGCGACCAAATAACGATACAAGCACATTTCTTATGTACATTTTATCTTAAAAAATACGCACAATTAAGTCTCATAATTTATATTCCCCGGCCGGGGGATTGACAGAGAAGTGTTTACTACGACTAGGGGCAGATTTCAAATGAAGTAACGGCAGGTATCGGATGGGTATATAAGCAACTGATTTCCTCATTTTTTAAGGTTAACCAAACTTTTTCCGTAAGGAATTAAATAAAGTAAAGGACCTACCTACCTACCTACCAAC
Organism: Micromussa lordhowensis; assembly: GCA_964020085.1. Lineage (NCBI taxonomy): Eukaryota > Metazoa > Cnidaria > Anthozoa > Scleractinia > Lobophylliidae > Micromussa > Micromussa lordhowensis. The sequence continues at coordinate 20,513 of CAXHUQ010001224.1, forward strand.
CTTTGAACAATTTGCATCGGCAGTATACCAATTGTGTGTCTGTCGTTTTCTTTCTGAGGGAGGGAGGGAGGGAGGGAGGGTAGGTGAAAGCTCTAATGGAAAGCAAAAGACGGCTACGCAGGCTAGTTACGGCCTTCAAAACATTGAAATAGCATCAATACTCACGATTAAAGGCAAATATAATGGAGCATAATAATGACAAACAAATAACAGCCCAACGTTAACGTGCATTTATTTATTCAATCAATTGATGGACATCTGTCAGTTCCTGATCTGTCACATGATCACGGAACCGCATGGTGAAGAAGTTGTTCTCTGGTGACTGTCTATCGTAAAATCAGTTTCGTCAAACAGTGCTGATATGTAAACCGGGTTCAAGAGTTGAAAAAGGAAGGTATCAAAAATCAGTGTTATTCTCAGGTAAGACTTAGCGGGTAATTAAAAATATCCCACGCCATGGTCTCTCTTTGGTTTAAGGCTTCAGCATAAGCTTGAATTGCTGCACACCAAGGGAAATCCTCACCCCAATTCAAACTGTAAGCTTAATGTAAACTAAACTTTGGATTTTGCTATGAATGAAAATAGGTCCCTGAAGTTGTTTTATTATGGGCCCACAAAAGCCCTGGCTATAAGCTTTTGATTTTTTCAATGAAAGAATCCAGGCGCGTTTTTTTCAAGACTCCCCTAAACATTTCGCGCCCTAAAGCAATTTTTTACACTTGCTTTCTTTTCAGTTTTTCTTTTTAACCAAAAACCAGTGCAGCGTTGACTTAAGACATTTTGCTTTGCTTCGCTTTCATGACGAACAAATATCGAATCTTAGCTTGATAAACGCTTGCACAGAAAATAGCTTTTCTCACCAAAAGATCAATTTTCGGCCTTTGCGAGAAATGCGCGTCAAGCTTAAGTCTGGAAGGTGCTAAAAAAGAGCAAACTTAATTGACATTTCTGTCCAAGGAAGTTCATGTTTCTCTTTTATTCTCGTCTGAACCGTGATTTTTATTTTTTTTAATTCAGATTGAGTATTAATTTTCATTTTGCTCAAACCTACTTTTCATACTCGCGTAAATGGTCTTAGCTGCCATTAACTTGTGTGACACGTACAACTTCGCAATCCGTGAATAAATTGCACCTAAAACAAAGACATAATACTTAATAACAATTAAGCTTATTTTCACCAAACTTCCAACTTTTTATATCATAGCAACAAAATTCAAATCTCAGAAATTTACTAAATATTTACTTTAAGCAAATGAAAGATCACTGCAGTAATGCACTCAACTTAAGAAGTTGATAAAAGAACGCCTGAAAAAAATTCAGGCTTGAACGGGAATAAATAAATATTTAATAATATTTAATTGTAAAAACAATTGCTCTTTACAGTTCAATAATAAAAAAAATGGGGGGGGGGGGCACTGAGCTCGTTTTTAGTACTACCAAATTAAGGGCCTCTTAATAAGGCTTTATTTTACTGTTACCATGACTACCAGTTATACCATAAAAGGGACAATAACTTGATAATGGATATTTTTTGGATACCAGGATATAATTGTAGCATTAAATAGGTAGGTAAAGTCTGCGTTCGAGCCAAGTGGCCCATCAGTCCGGAGCTTATCCCGGTTTCTGTAGCATGAAGCAACTAGGAGTATTTCTACTCCCCCCTGGATGGGATGCTAGTCCATTGCAGGGTTACCCCCAGCATTAAATTTGCCAGTACCCATTTATACACCTGGGTGAAAAGAGGCACTGTGAGAGTAAAGAACACTACACTGTGCCCTGGCCGAGGCTCGAACCCGGATCGTTCGATCTGGAGTCCAGCCCACAAACCATTAGGTCACCCCGCTACCCTTAAAATTGTAGTAATATTGTTCAAATTGGGAAGTATCGAAGGTTTCAAAATGTTTTGAAGTAGATATCAACAAGTGGAAGATTTAAAAAGGGGAATGTGACAAGTTAGACTGGGTTTTAAAAGCTTATCTTGCTATGCCCAGAGTATCCAGTGACACAAAGTTAAGGAGCAAGTGGAACTCCAGTGTTCAGCTTATCTTGAAACCCCTGAAGAGCCTGAATACACTGTAGAAGATCCTACAGTATTTATCTTTAACAAATAAGTACCGGTAGTAGTTATTGGACCGAGTGGAGTAAATTTCGAGGAGTAATTGAACAAGTGATTCCAAAATCGGTTGATCATGAGAGCGCAGCACATTAGGCCAATCTGGAATAACAAGCACAATAATGCACTGAAGTGTACAATGCAAAGCCAAATTATTATTAATCATGTGAGGTTTGAATTAAGCCCTTGAAAACCTCTATTATGTTAAAAAGTGAAAAGTATAATCAATCAGGTTTTCAAACAGCAAGGAATTCGAAGTACCATCCAAGTGCAAGTGACTAATACTCAAAAGGCATGGGTATACAAATCAAATTGGATACCCACAGTTGGAGATCCACATGATTGTTCACCATTATTACCCAACAAATAAGCATGAAATATTAGATTAACACAATAGTTTATAATTTGCAATTCTAAATGCCTTGTATGTGTTTCAGTGTTCCTTAGGATGCAATTTCACTGAAGCTAATGGAGGTTTCGAAAGCAAAACGCTATTTGCCTCGGGTAATTGTAAATAACAAATAATACATAATAACATCTAGACTTATACTGGTTAGGATTGCTTCAATGCTATTTTGGCAGTGTGCCTTGTAACCAATCTAAAACTGGATTTTTGCAATCAAAAATCCATCCTATGGAAAAAAAATCATAGATTCCAGTCTAAACAATCCACCTCAGAAAGCAGATGATTTGGATTCGTAACTGGGACTGGTTACAGATTGTCATTCCATTTGAGCAAGTACGGTCCAGATGATATCCAACCAATTGCAACTGAATGAAAAAACAAATCTGTCCCCAGAGGCTCATTTTGCTTATTCTTGGCTTTTCTTTACATTATTTTTTGCCCCATTTGCTTATTCTTGGCTTTTCTTTACATTCTTTTTTGCCCCACATTTAACTTCCCCTGGGTCTCTGAGGATGTCATATCCATTTAGTGGTTTAATTTTTTTCTTTTTTTTTTTTTTTTTTGGCGGACGCGGGGGTAGGGGGGGGGGGTAGGGAGGGAGGGATCACTGATGGTAGACTTAAATGTGCAAATACATCTTTCTCTACCAAAGAGAGCCAGGAGAGATTCACCTGCTAAAAAAGCACGAAGATGGATTCAGGAGGATCTGGACCAGCCTGGACTAACACTACGACATATAAATGATACTATTGGTAAGTAAAATAAATTTACTTTTGATATTGGATACTTAAAGGCATAACAGTTATCAATGTACTCGTTTTTTTTTTTATATACAAAGGAAAGGGAGTATTCACGACCATTCCTTTTCAAAGAGATGATTTCATACTCCAGTACAAAGGGGAAATTTTATCCAGCAAAGAAGGTGAAGAGCGAGAAAAACAGTACTTGGACGATGAAGGAAACTTTCTATTCTTCTTCAAACATCAGGGGAAAACTTGTTGGTATGTATTACAGGTCTACCAATGTGAAATATCCCATGAGTGACTTGATTTTTCAGCATACACACAAGCCTTTAGCATTACTGGCTGAAACAGAAAATGTTGGAATCTATTGTTTCCGTTCTGCTTTGTGATTAGGGAGCTTAAGCAAAGGCGTTTTTGAGCGACGTACGGCAACCGGAAGTGGACGTTTCTCATTTTTGGGCAGTGATGCGCTCTAATTTTCAAGTAAATCGTCTCTATACGAGTAAAGACACTTAGCATTACAAATACAGTAGTGCCAAGGCGAGTAAAAAGAGAAAACGTCTCATTTCCGGTTGCCGTACGTCACTCAAAAACGCCTTTGCTTAAGCTCCCTATTGGTAAACTTTGTCTGGGTGGCCCCGGTTTCTGTAGTTTAACTGTGAGCGTACATATCCATACAGACATTAGTCTGTTGACTGGTCATTATTTCAAGCCCTGATTTGCTGCTCACAATTCAAGCACTTCATATACATGTCATTTGCGTATTAACAGAGTGCAAGTTTTATGAAAACAACTTGTAAATAACCAATCAAATTGTCTTACATTATTATTATTATTATTATTGTTATTGTTTTTATTTTTATTAATTATTATTATTATTATTATTATTATTATTATTATTATTATTATTATTCCATTCAGCATTGACGCCACTCATTCAACTGGGCTGGGTCGGATGGTGAATGACAGCCCAAGGGATAAGGCCAATTCAATAATGAAAAAACTGACAATAAATGGCAAAACCTACCTTTGTCTGTTTGCCATTCGTGACATAGACATAGGTACAGAACTGCGTTATGACTATGGTGTTCCTGACCTCCCCTGGAGAACAAAAGGTACACAATACAGAATTTCATATGAATTATAGTATACTAAACTTTGTAGTGTATACTGATGTAAGCTCAAAAAAATTGCATTAGAAAATAAACAGACAGACATACTGTTACACACAGATAGATAGATAGCTAGTATCAAATAGAAATATATAAAATTAATATGAGTAAAAAAATGTATGCTACAAACAGTTAAAGAAGCTACATCGAATCATTTCTTTGACACCTAAATTATGGTTAAAGCACTGCAAAACATAAAAATAATTGTTTGCTAAGGAAAACATGAAAAGAGGTGATTCTAGAGCTAAAAGGAACAAGAATGGCTGAGGACGGCAAAGATTGAAATGGATTAGAAATGATTTTTGAAAAGTCTAGCTATTTTTTTTTTCAAATCACACGAACAGTGACGTAGCACCTTTAAAATTAGAACTGATTAAAAAACTGGCACCTATTGAGTCAGACTTGGTCTCAGTTCGTGAATAAAAATATTTTTGTTGTTGTGGACAGGAACTGACGAGAATAAGCTGGCAGAAGAACATTTAGATGTTGATGTATCTGGCGAGGCAGGAGAGGAAGAAAAAGAAGCTCTGACACTGGAAAAACAGATGGCTGCCTCAAGCTCCTTAGAAAAAGGTGTTGATGTTGCTGGTGAGGTGAGGGTAAGGCTGCCAGAAGAGGAAGAAGAGGAGGAAGAGGAGGCTCTTGCACTGCAGAAAGACATTGCTGCCTCTTTAGAAGAAGAAGACTTTGACGTAGCTGATTTTGAGGTTTGTTTGTTGGTTTTTCCTTACCATAATTGCTATTCCAGAGAATTATCGTTTTAGAAAATGCAGACTTCATCTAATGACATATGTCAGTAGCCTGATATAATTATACTTGCTATCAGAAGAGCACGAAAAACAGGGTAAGTTTCACGAGGAAGGAATTGAATGACCTGCACCATTTTTCTTTCTGCTCCCTAATTTACTAACACTGTTAATTAAACATTCTTTCCGAGATCTTTAGGGGCCAGGCTAGAGGACTTTTCTGCATAAAACAATTCATTTCCAATGCAAATTATACTATACATTTATGGAATGCGCTGATTACAAACTGAACAATGCATTTTTCCGCTAACATATAGCTATTATGGCAGTGTGCCTTGTAACCAATCTAAAACTGAACAATCCATTTTCTATAGATACTTGGAATTGGAGGCCATGGATTAATAGAAATAATTGTTGATTCAGCCTAAATTTAAACCAGAAGATTGGTCAAAACATTTTTAAGGCCAAAAAATATAAAGGGCCTTGCAAGCTAAAAGATAACGTTGGGTGTCTGGAAAATCCAAATAGCATCTGTGAATGACATTGCTTCAATCTTCAAAATTTCATAAACAAGAAACAAAGTGAAAATTTTGAAAGAGAATTTGTCACTATTGACATCAGTATTTGTGACTATTCATACTTATTCAGGGCTTTGACATTAAGGACTGATGGCCAACAAAACTTGTTGCCTACTTCGTCCATAAAAGTCAGTTTTTTTCACCCAAAAATTAAAGTACTATAAGAGAAATGCATTTAAAACTGGTTGATACAGTCGGTTACTCTACTCAAACCAGCTGCCTACTTCAAATTTTATTGAAAGCCCTGCAGCCTATTTCGCTATTCCTCACCATTCCCACTATTTATTATTTGCTACATGTACTCACTACACGTGACTGCTCCCTATTCCCTTTATTGAGTCAGTTTCCAGACACCTGTGTGTAAAAGCTGTAGAGTTTTCTAAGTGTGTGGGGCATTTCAAGCATTCCCTTCACAAATTAACCAGAAATCTTGATCCCTATGAGTTTAAGTAAAGTAAAAAAGGCAGAAATTTAAGGTCTAGCATGTGACAATTACAGTAGGAAATAAGCTGCATGTAATATTATTATAATACAATGGGCTGGACAACACCTGACCACCAATAACATATGACAACACAGAACAATGTAATTCATCAGTAAAAAGTTTTTCAGCATTTGAAAAAATGATATCTTAATTTAAAGCAGTCAAGTGACCAACAAAGTACTAGTTAACTATCATTCATAGATCAAAAAGTAAGAAAATCCTATTATAGGCCCACAAATTATTAGAAAAATAATTTAACACAATTTAAGCAAATCATGGAATTAAATACAATAATATTAACGTAACCGAGTAATCTTTAACGTTTCTGTCAACAGCTTGTTAGGATATAATAAACGACAAATGATACATGTGCCTGTTTCAAGTGTCTTTGTCCTCCTTGTTTCAGTATCTTTGACTCCTTTTACACCGAAATAACGATATTTTCTGATATTTTACAGCCATATCATTATATCGGGAGTTTCAATAATAATGATTCCTCGATATAACAATATAGCAACCTTGACATATTATATTGGGGTTTCATTGTAATAGTTCTGTAAAGAAAGTCACGATCAGTGTTTTAATTCAAAAGTGGAGCAAGTGTTATATATCAGTATTGACTGATTGAATTTGATTGTCATTGTGTAGCATGTTCTATTTTTGTCACAGGAAAAGAAGCATCAATCCAAATCTCCTAGATGTGCTGCTGTCATGGCCAAAGGTTTGACTATCTATTACCTTTAGTTATTACATATCTTTCTTTTCCTCTTATCATAAAGCCAGGGAGAACTTGCTGATGAGGGAGTTGAAACCCGAGGGCAATTAAGTTTCCTTTTCCATGCAAGTTTAGAATAAATTATAATGAAGTCTGGCTTAATTACAATGCAGGTAGAAAGATCATAACAGATTGAGGGGATTCAACTGTATCACTTCAAAATGCTTCAACTTCTGTTCAAATTGGGTACTATACTGTACATTTTGTCTCTTTTTTCAGTATTTGGGAAAAACTGGCAAAAACGAAATGACTTCATAAGTGACATACCTGACGAGGATATACATGTAAGTTTAAAATTTTAAGTAAACTTGATTTTTGTGATATGAGTATTAGGTTAGCTCACAGAACCGGAACTTAGATTCTTATTCTGTTAAAAGTGACAAATGAATACACTGTCTTTAGAATAATATAACAACAGAGTTGATGTTTGCTGGCATAAATATCTTTTTGGCCCAACTCAGGCTCATTTTAGCCCGAGAAGAAGGCAGGGGCTAAAATGAGCTCTGAGAAGGGCCAAAAACATATTTACGCCCAAGAACATTAACTCTATTACTATTTTCATAATGCAATAACTTCAGAGAGGGCATTTAGAAGGGAAATTTAAGACAGTTAAGTCAACAGTTAAAACACTTCTGGCTTCAGTTCGGCATTTATTTAAGATTGAAAATCAGACTTGTATGCTCACAAAACTTGACCGCAAAATTATGCAAAACAATTTTTGCTCTAAAGTTCTCTTCAAAATGAAATTACAGAACTTATAGACAGCAAAGTAATGCCATTTATAGAAGCATAAAAAATGACTGCAAATAACTAACAGGGAGTTTGGCCTACATAAATACATGAACTGATTGAGCGAGTTTAACTCAACAAAAGCAAACTTACATTCACTTTGCCGCCTGGAATCTTCTTCGAGTCTCTGTAAATCGTTTTCATCTAGCTTAGAAGACTGAGAACTTGCTTTGTGGTTAGGTTTTTCAGCCATTTGATTGTTACACTGGTTACAAACCTCCAAAAAAGTTTTCTGTGGAGATAAAAGTGTCTCAACTCAGCTTGAATTTGCTGCCAGCCAGCGAGAAAACCGCGCGAACAGTTGAATAGTTTCTAGTTCTGATTGGCTAGCCTCGTTTCTTTCTTGTTTCTCATTGGTCGACTACACCGGGCTAAAAGTTGAATTCTCCAATTTACCCCGCAAAATACACCGCAATGCCTGATGAAGTTATTATAATGTATATTTTGTTACCCACTATAGAATGATGAGCAAGTACTTGTGGCCAATGCAGGTTTGATAATTTGATTATATTTGAAATGCAATTCAGAGAAATCTGCTATCTCTGCATCTGCTGATGGGATCTGAAATTCAGCTTACATACACTGGCAGGCATTTGTGAAGTAAATATGCTAATATACACATACAATTCCATTGGAAAATCCATTACCTGACGAGGGAATGCTATAAGCGATGAGTGAATATCAGTTTTTCATGTGAAATTTAATATATGGAATTTAAGAGTCTTTGTTTGTTATGTTTGTAACATCTTCCGTTTTTTCTTCACAAAGGCTGTAACAAATTAAACTTGGGTTTTTGTTTGCAAACACAGCAACGTTAAGGTGATTCAGTAGAAATAGAACTGACAATAGATTTTCTTTCAAAATTTGCCTGCTGGTTACTTATAATTATTAAGGGAACTTAAATTACGAAATAAAAAAGGGGTGTCCCAGACTTCGTTTAGTAGCAGGGGGACTTTGAAAATACCCTGTAATTCCTTGATTATCAGCTTTCAGAAACATTTTAATTTGAGCCTTAACTAATATAAACGCAAATTATGAAAACAAAAATAAACACTCCAGCGCTTTCCTCATGTCACTTAAAAGCACAACAACCGAAGATAAAGTAGGTTCGATGTATCAGTTTTGTTGGTTTGGAATCACAATCGGTTATTTACAGCGATGAAAAAGTTTGAACCAATATTATTAACTCACCTGTTTGCGTTAAGATGCAGCGAAGTTGCCAAACATACATGTACGTTTTTTCAAATTATATGAAAAAAAAAACAGACAAATGGAATAAAACTACCAGAACAATTAAAATTAAACCCTTACGCATATACTTTGCACTACTTTACATGGAGTGTCTAGAGCTGCCTTGATTTGGATTATAATTGAATGCTTTCTCTAACTTAGGATATTTTTGAAAAGTTTGCCCAATTTATACGGTGCACATATCCAGCAAAAGACGAGGGAACATGATTATAATATTAAAGAAACTATATAAGGAATCATAATTAATCAACCAGACATAGGTTCTACACTTGTACTGCGAGTATATAGCAGTACGTATACAGGGCTGCAAATAACAGTCGGTCATCGGACAATGGCCGACCAAAATTTGCCAATGTCCGAAGAAATTGCAACCTTGGTCGGACATTTTGTCCAGCCAATTTTTTGTTGCAACAATTGACTATCATTTATAAATAAAATTTGACTTTTTTATACGCTACTCTTTCAAATGTACCTTTGTAATAATTTCCAACCAAATTTTCCCTTTGTCCAACCAAAATGGTGGCCTAGTTTGACATGTTCTTTCAAAGTAAAAAGATTATTTGCAGCCCTGACAGTAGTATACCTTGCTTACAATATTGCGTTATAACATTATTCCACTGAGAATACCCAAATCAAAACTATTCTTTTGATGCTCGATCTGGAATCATCTCCTTTAATTTCAGCTTAAGCTAATTTAAAACTTGATTCTGTTCCAATCATATAGGTCATGATCAGAAGGCTGCATTTTGTTATATGTGTTTCAAGGAGGTAGCATACAAACACACGTGTAAAAAGTGTGGAAAGGTGATCTGTACCTTTCCATTATGTTCTAATGTCCACGAGGCAGATGACCTTTTACCTGAATATACATGCAAGCTCTGTTCACTCCCAGCTGTGTTGAGTTCATTTCATTCAGGTAAATAATATCTACTAATTTTGTAAAAACAATCTTGTTTTTAGATTGGATAGAATGTAAAAATGATTTTTGGATTTGTCTTAAATTGTAAATTGACTGATTTCTATTGCTATCACATAAGGCATTGATCACACATGGAAAACTGACAATTATTTGCTTATTATTATTAGGGGAATTATTTGCTCCCTCGAAATGTCAAATTCCAAACCAAACCGAAAACAGCTACATTTGCACCATAATATTATATAGATATTTAGTATAAATCTACTAGCGTTCTATCATGAATGCCGTTCTCTGATTGGCTACGCTACTCACTATCTATTCTGTGATAGATAGTGAGTCTTTGTGTTTTTGAAGTGTCTTTGAAGAGGATTTAGATTAAATTTTTGAACGACTAGTAGATTTATACTAAAACAATTAGATTATTCGCTCTCAATTTCTATGCATGATAGAAATCTCGAGCTCATAATCTAATGGACCTCTTTAGCTTGAGCAGTTTGTTTTCCCATTTCAGACCATGTGATATTCTCCAGAGAATAGTTCTTTTATTCATCTGAAAGTTATCATTCATATGCACATGACTATTTAAAAATTTGAAAGCAAGAATTCTCAAGAGTATCATCACATGGTCTGAAATGGGAAAACAAACTGCCCAAGCTAAAGAGGTCTATTGTTTAATATATGTAGTTTGTGTAAAGAGAGCAAATAGCGAACTTCTTCTGTGGCCAAGACACTTTAATAAACGTTTTGCCCTTCGGGCTTCTTCAGTATAAAGTGTGCAGGAATACAAGTATTGTTAATCCTGCACACTTTATACTGAAGAAGCCCGAAGGGCAAAACATTTATTAAAGTGTCTCGGCCACCGAAGAAGTTCGCTGTTTGCTCTCTTTACACAAACTACAATTTTTGAGTGTAAGCATGTAGTATCCTTTGGATCCTTCTTCCAAGCGGCATCAACGTTGGTAAGCCAATCTTCATTCAAATATTTATTTAACAAATAGATTTCATGTTGCCGTGCGTCTGTTCAGTAATAGATCACAGATGGCGTCAAAATGTGGTAAGAACAAAAGAGTGGCACACGAGGCGTAGCCGAGTGTGTCACTGATGTTCTTACCACATTTTGACGTCCTCTGTGATCTGTTACTGAACAGATGCACGGCAACATGGAATCTATTTGTTTTATATAATAACAAAAAGCCTTTCTTATTTCAAAATATTTCAACATAATGCGAAGGCCGGCCTTGCCCCGCCTTTGCCCAATGACGAAAAAAAGCCATTTGACGTGATCTATGATCTATACAAAATGAAGCAATTTCATTGGTTTCTATGCGTAGAAGAGAATTGTGATTGGTCAAGAAAAATCATGCCACTGTCAAACCTGACTCGAGCATCGCTTCTTGTGGAATGAAAACTTACAGCAAAAGCAGAAATGAATTGTAATATCTACAAATCTTGAAGAATATGCTGAAAAAATCAAGTCAGTTTTTGTCATCGGAACAGCCCTGTAAGCCAAAAAGCTTTGACGTTGCCTTGAAAATTGCAGGAGTTGAAAAAACACCCTCGGCGGTCAACCTAGAGGCCATTTGATTTCAGTTTTGAATGAAACGAGCATAAATAACGGTGGAGATTTTTGTCTTCTGTGGATGATGATTCTGAAATCAGTTTGATATAGTGTCGAGACACATTTGAACTGCGATTCTGTTCGCCGTTAGCTGTGGTTAGCTATACTTAGCCTGAAACATACAGGAACATTCGCATCGGAAAGCAAGGTTCAGTGTTTATTTTATCTGATTTTACAAGTAAGAAGTGAAGTTTTGATGTTTCATTCCTGACATCAATCTGTGTGTCACCAGTTACTTTGACACTGGGAAAAGTTGAATTTTTTAAATAACTTAAATCAGAAACATTTTGTTTATTGGGTTTGTTTAATTCGAGATAAAGCAATGGTTCTCGGCTTTAATACCAAGACCAATTTTGTGCGTGGTTTAGTCTCACTAGTGCCGATACGAGACTGCTCGAGAATTTTTTCTGGATCACTTTCTAAAAGAAACGGCTTTATCTTTCTCCTTCCTGCTTCTCGAACCTGTTCAGTGCCTTGGCAAGACTTTTTTGTACCTTATCTTTTGCCCTGTCACGTAAAATATTATCTTAATTCTCAAAACGTTCTGCCATCTGTCCTTTAACAGATCATAGGCGAGAACCAATCAAAATGCGAGAATAACTTGGGTTATTTTATAAATATATATAATTAGATATAAAGCTATTTCAATTAATGTTGTCAGATCAAACCTTCAAGTCTACGCTACAAGACTGAATGGTGGTCTGGGTATTCACTGGAATTTGCAGATATGTGTACAGTGAAAACTACAAGTTTTTATTTTTGTGCGTGAAGCCTGAGCTTGCCCGGAGTGCATATGTTTGCTCTCAGGAGTCATTTTCTGTAGAATTTCTAGCCCCCTTGCATAGATTTAATTGCAAAACTTTTTCTTAAGTTTACTGTGGCTTAAATAATTTGCTTTCACATGTGCTGAAGAGAAAGAAAAAAAAACAATGAAGTCATTACCCCTCATTAGTATGTGGCACATGCAACAGCCTTTCACCTCTACCCACACTACCATTCAGGCTCGTCACGTAGGTTTGAAGCCCTGATTCGACAACATGAATTGAAATAGTACTGTTATGCTAATCAATTATGTCTTAGATATCTAGTTAAGACTCGGGTTTCTTTATTGTAATTATATATAGCAATGCTGCTGATGGAAATGTTTAATTAATGCCAGATTTTGATTATCTGCAGTTGTACAGAGGGCACAGAATCACAGCGAAATAAACTCTGATGGTTCTGAAAGCAGCAACAGTGTTAGGCATGTAAGTTGAAATAATGCAGCTAAATTAGAGCACTGAAAGCACATATATTAATTGCTCCTCTAAAATTAGAGCTCCCTTTGTTCTCACTCAGTATGTACAGCCCCAAAATGCCTGCTCTGAACTGAAATACCCCCCTCAGGGGGGGGGGGGGGTATTTCCTAGTAATGTGCTACCGAGGATGTGCCGCTGGATGGGGTCGCAGTTTCACAACTCCAATAATGGGGTTGCATTTTCAATAGTGACTAGAGTTTTAGCATGTTTTAGGTTTGAGAGTAAGAAAATTATTAGCCCAAACGTGAATAAGATAGGGTCTAAAATGTAAACCTCTTTTTTCCAGCCCCCGGGTTGTGTTTTCACTAAGACAATTTGAGCTAGGTTAAGTCAGAAAAGTCTGTGAAAAATGCCACATGTTTTCACACGGAAAAACAACGGGTTTTCTCGCCTTTACGACAGGAAACTCAGGCAGAGTTATGCTACTGTACCTCACAAGATGGTTTAACTTGTCCCAACAAATACTGCAGCCAATTGCATCACATGTGGTGACAGGTACCTGCCAAAAAATCTGGCAAAATTATTTTCCAGACACTCGCCTCATGGTTCTTTCGAAACAAAACCTTGTATGCTTGCAAACATGGCCGATGAATTGCAAAACACTTCCCAATTCTTTTCGCCGTTATACGATTCCTCCGGACCTTTTGGATGCTCACTGTGAAGTGCTCGCGCCACAGCCCACATAGTCTTGCATTTTTTTGGCCGCTGAATTGCCAGGATTAAAACATTCTCCGCATCCGCCGACACATTAATCGCATCCTCTAAACAAAACTCGTTCTCTTTCGCAAAAATATAGCAAGAATCAGTACTAGTGAACTCATAATTTTGAAAGTTGCGCGGATTTGTAATTTCAATCTCACAAGTTATTAGTGGCTTAAAATTTTCCAGTAAAAACAGAATGTCGTGTTTAACTAGCTAATGTCAGTCTGTAAACAAACACCTAGGAAGAATGTTCAGCTAGTTACTCAGCCTAGTGAAAACACAGCCCTAGCTCTTTTAATTTCCAAGGGTGGCCACACAATATAGGGGTTTTAGCATACAATTACACATTTTTCAAGCTAAAGAAATGTAAAGTCACCTTGATCTAATATTCGATTCCGCTGTTAATTCCTATAATATCTAATTCCTGATTTTGTTTTGACAAATCAGGCCTGTTCAGTAGCACCAACAAGTCAAGATGCTGCCAATGTTTTACAAGGTGATAAATAAGGTACATGTAATGACAGTTAAAAGTTTTGAAATAATACTAACTATGCTCATTCATTAAATTTACAGATGAAATGGTTTTTGATTCCGATGATGAGGACAATGAGGATATAAGTGCAGAAGTGTTTAAAGCACTCGTAAGCATCTGTATATAATAGTTTCATTTGCACTGTGTAAGAATATATATAAAGTCCATATGAATCTATATTGAGTAGAAACACATTGTTATATTTATATATATATTATATATATGACATCATGAATTGAATATAACCACATCTTACTCAACAATTTCTGGGACTTGACCAAACAAAATAACTTGATGACAACCATTTTTACACAAGCTCTATACAATCCCTACTTCGATTTGCAAACAACATCCCAATTTCCGCAGCATTTTCACAGCTTTGGCTACACTAGTATGGTACGTACTATCAGACAAAAATTGTAGTTTTAAATTCACTTACTCGCGCCTGGTAGCTGTCCTTCTCCTCGTCGCATTCTACCCTTCTTAGGTTTCCTGACAAGGTAAACGGCAGTTTTCATCAATTTAAGAAAATTAATAGATCTAAGCCCAAGGACTAAACAACATTAAAATACCGTTGGCGAAAAAAAATAGCTTTCGGACTGACCTCGTGCTCCCGGGCTTTTAGGGCGCCATTTTACTGTCAAGGCGTCGCGTCGTCAACAATACAATTATACGCGAATTCTCTTCGTATTCAATGATCGTACTTAGCGCACAATACTTCCAGAAAAATAAAATAGTTGGGCGATAAAAGTTTGCGTTCATTTCTCCGTAAAACAATGCAACTTTCCATAAGAAGAAAACGACACTGAAGGCAAGCGTTCCAGAACGAACCCTTTCGTCAGTGATTCGCAACATTATGGCGTCATTATGTCACACCAGTCCCCCACGTAACGTCACATGCGTAGACACACAGATTTTGTATCATTTTTTTTTTTCAACTCAATGATTGAATTTAAGTAAGGTTCTAAATACGCATCTCGGAATGGCAAAAAAAAAAAACATCTGACACAACTAACAACTATCATATTTTACAGCGGTTACCAGTCACACGCGCCCTTCAACAATTTTTTTCCCATTTCAAAACTTTTAGTTATCAAATGCATCCATGACAATAGTCGCTTTCATTTCGCGTCAGTTTTTTAATACTCGATCGTCGTTGGATCAGGTGTAATCGCTCAGTTATTATGACGAAGTAATAGCGTTATTATGTAGTGTATAATAACCCTATTAAGAAGTAATAGGGTTACTATGTAGAGAAAACGTGGTCTGTCTTTGAATCACATAGCAGAAACACTCTGCGAGTGAAACGTTTATGAAGAAGGCGGCGTTTTGATTGTACGAAAACAAAACTAGAGCCGTAAAGCGATCCGCCAAAGAGAAAGTCAAAGAAACGAAGGATATCAAGTAGCTGAAACAGTTGGGCTCTGAAATGAGTCTGAATTTTAATCAGCTTGTTATGAATGCAGATATTTTTGCCGTACAAATTCTCGTCATTCGCCATGCTGAAACATAATCCAGAGATCTATTGACAGGCAAATTATATGCAAAGCTAAGCGGCAGCAGAACCATACGGCAAGTGGGATTGTCAGTAATAAAAGCCACAAGAGTGATTAGCAATTAGATTTTTGTAGTTCATTCTGTAATAAAGGTTATTATTAATATTTAGTTCGATTCAGTCTCATGTTGTTGTGGTTGTTCACTGGTTGTAAATTTGTGGCTTCAAAACATTGCCCGTGAGCGAGACGAACGAAAAAGGCGTTTCAAGCGATTTTGAGCCTTTTGCTACTTTCAGTTTCTGTATATCGACCCAGTCACTCAAATAAAGATGAAAGAGCAACCCGGATACTCTGAAAATTGACATAAAATAGTGGTTCTGGAAACTCCGCTCGCCGTTGTTGTAGGGCGCGTGTGACTGATAACCGCTGTGATAGTCATTTACTCATTTCCGTTCATCGAAGTCTCGGTGTTTGGATATCCCGATGAAACACTGTCTTCTCGTGTTTGATACATTACATCCATAATAATTATTATCCTTATTTTGTTCTCAGAACAGAACAAAGCACACCCGAAAATGTAAAGAAAACATTAGTTATCTATTAGATAATGAGGATCATCGACCTGGATCACCAGAGTCGGAAACATCAGCGTATGATCCGGAAAACGACGGAGATATTGAAGATGAAGATGAAGATGAAGGGGAAGGGGAAGGGGAAGGGGAAGAGAAAGAGGAAGAGGAAGAGGAAGAGGAAGAGGAAGAGGAAGAGGAAGATGATAATGTAATCTTTGTTTTAATACCTTACAGTACTGCGAGGTCATACATGGCACGATCAACTCCAAGTGGACTCACCACCCCCCCTCTCTCTCTCCCTCCCTGAGCAATTGCCAGGCATTTTGATTTCAAATTGTGGAAAATGCTTACGCTTACAAATGCCCAACGGTGGGGCTTTTGAAAGAGTGCAAATGACCAACCTGTGAAACAAGAAAAACATTAATCACTCATAAATAAATGAATAAATTTATTTTTACAGGATGAGGTAAGGATGAGGTAAGGTAAGGTAAAAACTCTATTTATACACGGTATCAATAGCCCAATTTCGATACATTAAAATTCAGCCTAAAACAATAGACCTCAGCACGAGGCTCGTGGGAATAACTACAGAGTTTGTGGGGTTTATTCCCACGAGCCTCGTGCTGAGGTCTATTGTTTTAGGCTGAATTTTAATATATCGAAATTGGGCTATTCATATTACATGCTGTTCTGTCGAGCCGTGTTTTAAATACAAATTAATTAATTAGGCAATTGAATCATCTAACTAAATTAACTTAATTAATTAATTAATTATCTATACAAAGCTATACTAAAAACGGTTTCACTACTTTCGTTACTACTTATCAATATTAATTAAATACATGGCTAAAGCAACGAAGAGTTGGCTGTATCTCAGTGGTCAACGGCAAGCTGTTAAAGGGAATAGAACCACAATATTAAAAACTTCGCTTACCTGCTTCAGTACTCGGTCTAGGAACGAAAAGGTTGTATTTTGAATTTCTTTTAGATTATGTGAGTGAAAACTGATGTTGTTTTTAAAAGATTGTTTAGACTAGTCGGAGCAAGATTATGGGAAATCTTAAACAAAATTACTGCCAGTTGCTTAGAACACCTTCGCTCCAGGGAATCCCAACCGAGGTCACTGAGTAAAGTGGACGATCTAATATTTAACTCAGAGAAAGTGCAGCCCTATTTTGTATTTTTTGGAGTCTCTCAGATTGACACAAAACTATGCTGCCCCATACAGAGCTACAGTAATCAAAGTAAGGTTGGAAAAGAGCTTTATAAATCATAATAAGAGTCTCACGGGGAACCAAGCTTCGGATACCCCGAAGCCAGCGGATACTTTTTTGACAATATTGTCTACGTGGGAGTCCCAAGATAAGTTCTCAACCAAATCAATACCAAGATACTTACAGGTTTTAGCTCTTACTGAGAAATGTTCATCGATTTTCACATCAAACTGGTAGTTTAAGTTTGCTAATTTGTTATGGCTAGCAATAATATAATATATATTTTTTTGGACATTTAGACTAAGTTTATAAGCTCGTAGCCAGGACTTAATCTGGGCTAAGTTTTTTTTTTATTTTGTAGCCAGGTCTTAATTTTGGATCATGATGTAATAGCTCAAATCGCTTTTTAACAGCCAAAACTACAGCTTTTTCACATACCGTGGAAGTTGTTCTTTTTGTCATCCCTCGTTCGCAAGTAAAAATAATTATTTGTTCATGTTGGAGTGGAACCATATGCTACCTTTGAAGTCCGAACAACCTTCTTTGTCTTCTTTGGCAAATGTCCCACTGTGGGGAAGGAGAAGTGAAAAAATTGCCAGACAAATGTCCGGGGGCATGGGCCCACTTGGAATTGATCGAGCCATACCCCTAGTAGCTGAATTTAATTAAAATTATAAAAATAAAGCATCAATGTAAGCAATCAATTGGATGGTTCTTGTCTTCCCATTCAACTTTTCAAGTGATATACTTTATATATTCCGTTACACTTGCCTGGAATACATTAAAGAATTTATACCAGGTTCAAATGAGTAGAATCCCTTCGTTTGTGAGTTGAGGTCCGTTGATATCTGGTGGCACTATAGCCCCTGTTTATGGATTAAACTAAATTACTTGCGCAATAGCGCCCCGCCTGGGGCAGCTGTTACAACTTTCTGTTTGTTTATATACAACAGGGACAAGCATGCAAGCAAGGGACAACACCAAGAAGAGGAGTATTAAAAGGTTCGCTTAATTTTTTAGAGGCATCCATTGATCTGTCTGCAGCGGTAGGGACCGTAAGGGTTTGGTGGTGTAGACAATTATCAGGACACATTCACATTCTTTTTCGCGACTTCTATGGAGCTATTTTTTTTCCCACTTTATTTGCGGGGTACCGAGTCAGGCCATAAACCAGACAGTATTCCTGATGTCTGATGTTCTCTGCCCAGCTGCCCGGGCCTATGCAGACTTGTCTCAGATCAGAAAGACGAATAACAAGAGGCTAATCTTTCTTTTTCAAATTGAGGGTTCTAAGTGGGGACTCTGACTGTGATCCTAACTTGTAATCCTAACTGGGCAAATAGTTACGCTCCTTAAGATTGTATGTCTCCTTTATTTTAGTCATTGAAGTACAGTGCTCCGAGGAAGAAAAATTGAACTTACCTACCAATAAAACGGCCGACAACAAAGGTAATTATCCTGGTCATTTGTCTACATATCTCGAATTCCTTCTATTTCAGTGGTCTCTTCTCCAATACCAATAAAAAAATCCATTATCGACTATGTAACCAAGCGCCAGGGCTGTACTGGGAGAATATCGGCCCGAGGTCCAATATTTTCTCCCCATGACGGTCCCAAGCAGACGAGGTTTAATAAGAGATTTCTCATACGACTGAAAAAGATTTTTATAGATAGAAGAAGGCAGCGAAAAGGATTGGAGGATGAACGGAATTATGACTGAACATTAAAAGGGCGCTTTGGTTGAAAGATAATTTCTAAATGTTGTTAAACAGAGAAATTAAAGGTACAAGAG
This sequence comes from Micromussa lordhowensis, assembly GCA_964020085.1. NCBI lineage: Eukaryota > Metazoa > Cnidaria > Anthozoa > Scleractinia > Lobophylliidae > Micromussa > Micromussa lordhowensis. The sequence continues at coordinate 39,713 of CAXHUQ010001224.1, forward strand.
AGTTCGCGCGGAATCATTCAGAAAATTAACCGGCCCAATACTTAAAAAGTATTGGACCGGCAACGTAACGATCTGATTGGTCGCTTTTGGTTATCGGCCCTCTTACTGCCAAAATCGTAAAATAATATTATATACCCTTATTGACTTCAATTGCAAAAAAATCTCTGGTTTGGGAACTTTCCCTTAACAGAATTAAATCGGAGGTGAGTTTTAAAATTGCTAAAAATGATTTTTATTCTATTTACAGGAATAACAATTGCATATGGCACAAACAAATGCCACATATGTATGTTTTGTGGAAAGGGCCACAAGAAACTTACGCGACATCAAACAAGGCGCCATAAAGACGAAAAAGAGGTGAAAGCCGCAATGGCGTTGGTGGGAGAAGAACAGCAGCTGGCATTCGAGAAACTCCGCCTCCGCGGTGACTTCCATCACAATTGGGATGTGTTGTCACTAGGAGACGGACAGCTTATCGTGGTACGAAACCCCAGGGCAGGGGAGGATTATTCCAACCCAAAAGACTTCTTGCCCTGCCCAGATTGCTTAGGTTTTTTTAAGGCGGACGAACTCTGGCGCCACGTTAAACGATGCCCCCACAAAACGAAGGACCATCAGAGGTGGCTTAAAGTCCAAAACGAGGCAAAGCTTCTGCTGCCGAGATCATGTACTTCAACCAAAGACGTAGACAAAGATCTTTTTGAAAACGTCATTTCTAAAATGAAGAAAGACCCTATAGCAGCAGTCGCTAGCCAGAATGCGTTGATTCTAAAATTTGGAGCGGCAATCCTGGAAAAAGTGGGGCCAAAAAACGCAAACTATGTATCCCAGAGGATGCGCCAGCTAGCGCGCCTCTTAGCAGTTCTTCGTAAACGAGGCCAAAAGAACGAGGCGGTCCTCGAGGAATTTATTGATACTTCTTGCTTCGACAAACTTGTAGATGGTGTACGTGAACTCTGCGACTTCGACTTAGAGTCGCGTTCAGAAGTAGGGATTCCCTCCCTAGCCCTCAAGCTTGGGCACAGCATTAAAAAGTGTGCGCAGATTCTGAAAGGTTCTGCCCTGAGACAGAAGGACGACGTTACAATTAAACATTGCAATCACTTTATTGACCTCTTTGAGGCTGAGTGGACCACCAAGATAAGCGCCCGGTCCCTCGCCTCACTGGGGTCAAGAAAAATGAACAAAGTTGAGTGCCTTCCACTAGCGGAAGATCTTCTCGTTTTGAAGAAACACCTAGAGAAGAAGATGGCAGCCTTATCTTCTCTTCTGATGGAGATTACCCACAGCCACGATCGCTTCCAAGAGCTCTGGAGCAACCTGGCTAAAACAACTTTAGCCAGGGTTATCATCTTTAACAAAAGGAGATCGGGAGAGACGGCGACCCTCCAGATAAGCCAATTTGAAGGGCGCCCAAAATGGGCTAATTGTAGCCCTTCTTTAAAGGAATCACTCACTCCCCTGGAGAAGCGGCTTTGTGAAAGGTAACTGATAATAGAATATAACTGATAGCTATAATGCAACGAACTGTTCAAATAAAAGCAAAGTAGGTCTAATATTTTCGATTCGAGCATTGTGATGGAGAAAAAAGAAAAACAATGAACTTGACAAGCATAAAAACCCTCGCATACTTTTTAAATTGGCTTGTAAAACAACATTAAGTAGGGATTTCTTTCCGACCGAAACACGCAGATGGTTGGAGACTCGGTCAGAACACCGTTCTTCTCAGTGCTGTCCCCTTTACGCTTCTGAGCTCTCCAGTTGTGTAATAAATATCTTAGCCTACGTCAACACTAAGCAAGATAAATTTGAAATCGGATAACTTGTCTTTCGTCCACATTATCGTTTTCGAATTGTTCCACCGTGGCACTGAAACGCTGCTGAGAAGAGATTGCGACAAAGATTATATCGCTGTTGTGACGAAAGCGTTTTCGAAAACTTCCACTGTCCACACTAACACACCTAGCCGGCACTTTAGAGAGCGTTTTCAAGAAAGTTCCGTTTCCGGTCACCAAAAACACCGTTTTAGTGTGGTCAGAAGGCCTATCCGGAAAAATAAAAGTTGGGTTTTCAAATTTATCCGGCTAAGCGTGGACTTAGACTTATTAACCAAGCTTACTCTGGACCGTACTGAAAGAATATCGGCCCTCGGTCTTTTCTGGGCCAATATTCTCCCAGTAAGGCCCTCGACCTCAGTTAGTATGCAATACATGTATATCTATTTAACATTAAATCTCTAATTTAGATTGGATCTCATAGAAATCAGGGGCAAGCGGAATAGGAAAGTTCCGATCCTCTTAACTCCAGAAACAAAGTCCTCGGTGGAGCTACTTATCACAAAAAGGCCTTCAACAATTCCATCAGCTAACGAGTTTGTATTTGCCAGGGCCACTAAAGGATCTTTGGGCCACCTACGTGGCTGGGACTGTGTCTCAGCCAACGTAAAAGAGGTTCAAGGGTCCTTGAAAGAGCCAAAGGCAATAACCAGTACCAAGCTACGCAAATACGTTGCAACGGTGTCGCAAACGGCTGCGCTGACCGAGGTGGACGTTGACTGGCTGGCACGTCACCTCGGTCATGACATCAGAGTCCACCGCGAATTTTATCGCCTGCACGAGTCGTCCACCGAGCTGGCCAAAGTAAGCAAGTTGCTTCTGGCTGTTGACTCTGGGAATATTAACAAAATGGCCGGGAAAAGCCTCACGGACATGTCCATTGAAGGTACAGAAAAATGTAGATGATTGTGATATTACACATACTGGTATCCACATTTATTATTCAACAAATTGTAACACTATCCAAATATGGTCATGATGCTCTCGATATCTGTCATCCGTAGGTAACAGATATCCGGCGATATACGTAGCTTCGTATGTGGGAAGAAAAAGTGAAGTGAAAAAATGTCGACAGAAAGATTTAAAAATGTCACGAGCTTGGAAATCGATGCAGTTATCAATTTGTTGAATAATAAAACAATTATCCTGCTCAATCTCGCGGAATATCGTCTGATTTTAGCCGTACGGCCTCGTCGGCTAAGTATCAGACGATATTCCGCGCGATTTCGCAGGAAAATTGTTAAATATATGGATTTTTAGCCAAATTGCTACCTCACAAAGTGAAACTGACCTGGTGCACACCTAGCTGTTACTCACGTTACAGAAGTTAAAGCAACTTTAGTGACTATGTGACTATCTTTACCACGTTGTCTTGAATGATCTTTTCAAATTCCGTGACAGAAGTTAAAGCAACTTTAGTGACTATGTGACTATCTTTACCACGTCGTCTTGAATGATCTTTTCAAATTCCGTGAGATAAATGTCTACATTTTTAAATTTAGGGTAAGAAAAAAAAAACAAGTTATGACTTTCTGATACACAATATTTAACAGATGAAACTAGATTTTCACACTTAATTAAGTCATTTAGGTTAAACACTTTAAAAAGGTAGAAAACGCTTATGGAGAAAGACCAGTTCGTTCGCGATCATTTGCTAATAAATTACCTGTGGTATCGCCGGCAGTAACCTCAATTTCTGCCCTTCGACGACTCAAAAAACTACAGACTCAAATAAAGACAGACTTGATACTTTTGCCGACGAACTCGGAAATGACGTTACAAAATTTGATTAGGCTTTGTTTGTTGTACGGTGAGACTCCCCCTGTCCCGGCTCCACACAGCCTCCCACGCCAAGCCGTTCAGAAGAAGAAGAAGAAAAAAGTGTGAAGTAGGTTTTCAGTGATTCTTGTTTGTAACTAAGATACGTGTGATTTACTAATTTATTTTCTAATATTGACAGATATTCCTGATATTCCTGATATAACAGATGCTATTGGATCTGAAGGTAAGCCGTTCTATTTTTTATCCGCTCATGTCAACGGGCCTTCATTTTCCTAGCTACTGGTATAAGCTTGAACAGGAATGCATATATGGAATATATGTAACTTAGAGAATACAAAATTGAACACACCGAAGTCTATAATATGACCATTTCCATGTTCATAAGGAATGCTTTTACTGTTTCCTTTTTGCCAATAAACAAACAGTTCTTCACAATGTAGTATTGGAGCGCGTGAAATGTCTTTCTTGGAACAAAAATCTGGCTACCCAAATCTTGTTAGAAGAAATTGACAAAATAACATTTCATTGGCTACCAAACTAGAAAGACGTAACTCTTTGGCACAAATTCTTGACCTCGAGTTTCACTCTGTCTACATAACTATCTTTTATTGAGCTTTCTTCGGGAATTCGTCGTATTGAGCATTTCCTTTTTCTTTAGACTCCGGATCATCAGACAACGGGGAAGACGACGAAGACATGGGTAAGATTTATCCTCAATATGTGTATTATCAGAAGGCTGAAGTTCCCAAACCCAAAATTACAAACACCAGGTGACACCTCACATGTAATAATCATGTAATAATTTTTCTATTTATTTTTACAACAACTGAGCCAGTGGATGTCTTACGCTTTGTAATTTTATTTTTTCTAGACACTCATGAAGAAGATTGCTCACCGCAGACGGAAAGAAAGAAACGTAAATACTTATATTTCTATCCTGAATAAAGCACGTCTTTGAGCTATTGTTTTCATGTGCGATAGTGTTGTGTTTTTTTATGTCCGTACGTAGGCGTTGGTTAGAGGGGTTAGTGAATGAAATGTTGTGTAATGGTGTTATTGGAGGGTGAAGTCTGACAGGTCGCGAAACGTACCGATCGGTCTGCTTCCGAACACGAGCGAGACTTGCAGCTACTTTGCAATCGTGATCAATTTAAATAACAAGAGCGTTTCTATTTTATTCACTCATGATTACAGGTCCTCAAAATGAAAGCAATGGAGAGTTAAACACCTCCACACACAAAAAAAGTGAGTCCTTGCAAGTATTTCTACAATATACGTAATTGAAATCCGGTACAAAATTTTGTTCGAAGGGGTAACCTACGAATACAGCTGACTTCCTTCCTTCGCGCGAAGAGAAAGTCAGCTGTATTCGGTCGCAGACTACAAAAGAGTGGATATGTCGGGTGGAGGGAGTGATTTAGAGTCGTCCCTGTGTTAAAATAGATCGATCATGGAACATTCTTATGCAAGGAAATGTTGATAGTTGATAAAAGAATGTAAATGTTATGTCATGCACTTAGCTTCGAGATAGCTAGTTTACAGGCATGCCCCGGAAACTAAGGAAACAAACAATTTAACTGAAAACAACATGATTAATGTATTTCAGGTCTTGGGAAAACCACTACATCCATGTTACCCAGAAGTAACAAAAGTAAGTTGATCAATAAATATACTATTTTAGTTTACACATGTGGCGGTATTGCTCACGTGCGATAGCAAATGCTACAACAAACTAGGTTAAAAGATGTAAAAGCCCGCTAAAAACAAGATGAAACCAAAATTCAACAATACCGTGTAACAACCGCTAGAACTTGGATAAAGAGAAGAACATCGGGCTTAATGAGAACGTTTTTTTTCTTTAATTAAAGCATGTTAAGTACATGTTTGTAAGTTTTCGTGCTGTTATTATTATACCCTCGCGTTCAGAATAATTTTACTACGCCTGTGATAAGCGCGCGCTGTTTGTTGTTTGCCTCCAGTTTGTTGTAACGCATCACCTGCGATACTTGAAGTGACAGTGTCACGAGAATCACTTATTTATTTTATTTTATTCATTTATTTGTTTCCTCCAAATCCTAACTTAAATACAAAATTATATAAATACAGGGTTGAAAGTAAACAGTGACAGAGCTTTGTAAGAATTGGAGAATCACTTCAAAAATTAAAGAGTGACAAAGCCATTTTTAGCAACGGAAATCGACAAGAAAAGGTCCATTTTCGTAAAAATAACAATGCCAGTGCAATAAAGCTGAACAAAAAAACGATATCATTACAATAACAACAGAAACTCATTGAGATTATGAAAAACTCAATAGCCTACAGAGGTGCCATTATTTGGAACGCCCTTACACCGTCTATAAACGAAAGGGACTGTAACCCTAAGACATCCTTGAGGCTAATAAAAACAGCTGCGGCATTAAAGTGCATAGACTTTGAGGCGACATCCTCCCAAACTGCCCCGCTCAGAGACGATGTTTTTAAATACTTTTGAATTTTTTAATAATATAGATACTTTTTACCAACTTCAGTATTTTTATAACTTGTATATGTTTTAGTATTTTAGCTGTCTATTATTGTAAAATTTTAATCGTAGTTACACGGCCCCACAAGCTTCGGCTTTAAGCCTCACCGTGTATAAATAAAGATTTTACTTCCTTACTTACTTACTTACTTACTTACTTACTTACTTCCTTACTTACTTACTTCCTTACTTCCTTACTTACTTACTTACTTACTAGCCCTGAAATAGAAAAGTTCTGGTAGAACTTTTCAAGTTTTGTTATTTTGGCTCAAGAAAAGTAGCTTAAAATGAATTACATTCCCCTTTTCCTCAATATTTCACAATACCGTCACTTGATGTTCTTGGTGCATTTCTTAAATGCCAATAGTACCTAGCCATGGTTTCAATCCTGCTTTATTAAAAATAGCAGAAAAAAAAAACACCGTGACACTGCCCCTTTAACGATTATTAGACTAGGTTGAGCGAAGTATCGTGATTTGTTCCACTGAAGGCAAATAATTGATCTGCGAGCCACTGAAAAATCACGATATTTTGCGAAAACAGAGTTCAACAATTGTTTCATCATTCGATCACTAAACTGATTTGTTTTGCTAATTGACAATTAACTTCAGAAACTTCGAACCGCGCTCTTTCAGTAATCTCTCGCTGAAGTGAACGCACAGACGAAAGAAGTTCTGCTCCGCCTTCGATGATACGAGTCAGTCTTCATCCAATTCTCATTCTTTCAGATTTTGCCGAAATACATAAAATAAATTTTCCTTGCCTTCTGTATTTTTTTCGGTTTTAGATGTTAAATAAATCGCTCTATCGCAACTCTGGAAAACGAGCTGCTATTTTTCTCGGAATTGAAAACGCCTACGCATAAACAGAATGTTATTTGTAGCTAAGTAATACGTATGAGCAGACCACTATTCGCAGACAGTTATTTGTAGGTGGTAGGCACTGGGCCAATGAAAAGGAAGGAAAAAATGAAGCAAATGATAATATGTCTTATTTATTATATGTTAGTGGCGTACAACGCCCTTGCTAGATTACCTGCCGCTGTTTCGGGAAACGAGCATGAAGGAAATACAGACCAGGCGTGCGTTGCTGGAAAGTATTGTTTGCAAAATTTCCTGAAAATGATTATTTTTTATGGATTTTAATAGTGAGAAATAAAATCATGCGATTGCAAAACAGGTAGGGCTGGTTTTCGGCCTAAAACTACACTATCATTTGAAAGAGATTTAAGTCATGACAGTGTGTCATCACAGGGCAAACACTAGGTGACGCCTTACATGTAATAATTCTTCTATTTTTGTAAGCAACTGAGCGAGTGGATGTCTTATGCTTTGAAATTTTATTTTTTCTAGGTACTCGTGAGAAAAATTGCTCGCTGCAGGCGAATAGAAAGAAACGTAAATATTTATATTTCTATCCTGAATAAAGCACACTTTTAAGCACTTTATGTATTTGTCCTTGAGCTATATTGCTTTCATGTGCGATAGCTGCATGCGTTCCTGTAGCCTTGTTCGTGGATCTAAGCAAATGAGTAGTTTTTCGGTGTTTTGTCCGTAGGTAGGCGTTAGTTAGAGGGGTTAGTGAATGAAATGTTGTGTGATGGTGTTATTGGAGGGTGAAGTCTGACAGGTCGCGAAACGTACCGATTGGTCTGCTTCCGAACACGAGCGAGACTTGCAGCTACTTTGAAATCGTGGTCAATTTAAATAACAAGAGCGTTTCTATTTTATTCACTATTACAGGTCCTCAAAATGAAAGCAATGCAGAGTTAAACGCCTCCACACAAAAATCAAGTGAGTCCTTGCAAACATCTCTACAATATCCGTAACTGAAATCCGGTACAAAGTTTGTTCGAAGGGGTAGCCTACGAATACAGCTGACTTCCTTCCTTCGCGCGAAGAGAAAGTCAGCTGTATTCGGTCGCAGACTACAAAAGAGTGGATATGTCGGGTGGAGGGAGTAGAGTCGTCCCTCTGTTAAAATAGATCATTCTTATGCAAGGAAATGTCGATAGTTGATTAAAACCTTAAGTGAGTTTAGGGACGGATGGCGGTAGTTAACCCAATCAACCTCTCCCCTTGCGCGCCCCTCCCCCCCGCCCTCTCCGCTTTTTACGAACAGTTGCTATCAGGAACAAAATTTCAATCCCGGTAACAGAGGTTTGACTGGAAATGACTCTAACCATTACGGACTCTATGGCGCTATTGGGACACTAAACAAAGCCCCTGCGACTGTAATCTGGTGCGACACTTTTGACATTTTAATGTATTTCAGGTCTTGGGAAAACTGCTACATCCATGTTACCCAGAAGTAACAAAAGTAAGTTGATCAATAAATATACTATTTTAGTTTACACATGTGGCGGTATTGTTCACGTGCGATAGCAAATGCTACAACAAACTAGGTTGAAAAAGGTAAAGCCCGCTAAAAATAAGATAAAACTAGAATTCAACAAGACGATGTACGGGGTGGGGGGAGGAGAGAAACTCGGCATTTTTCTTTCAAGACACAGAAGTGCCTGGAAACGGCGCGAATCGTATGTCAATCAAGGCGTTGCTAAGAATGACGTCAACCGAAACTTCGTTTTCGTCAAAGTTAGCCATTCTTAAGCGCGATTGCAATGAAACTTTGGGACAACTCTTAGGTAACAGTTTTTGACCATTTTATTATGTTTACAGAGGTAGCGAATACTTTTTATTGGTTCAGGTGAGCGACAATCGGCTTGGAACTCTGATTTAGCAAGCATTGATGATACTTTCCACAGACCTTTGGGTTTGCAGCTTGTTTTGTAGAAGAGCAGCAACTAAAGAATTGAGTGCGCCCGGAATAACTACCGAGTCACCTTAACTATTACTCCGGGGTGTAGAATGCGCATTTCCGCGCGGATCTTGCCCCGCCCTGATATTTTAATGGACATTTTTATCGCACATATTCACGACGCAAAGGCCCCGTCCACACGTATCCATTTTCCTTTAAAAACGCAACTTTTCTTCGCCGTTTTCAAAAAAGTTGGCATCCAAACATAGCGTTTTCAGATTGTTCTCGCCAGTGTTACCGTGTTACTGTTACGGTGCGTAACATCACGGCAGCCTGAAAAGCTCTAGTCCTTAAAAAGGTAGTAATGAAGCACCAGTCACACGAATACATGTAAACCTCCAGCAACCTGCGAGGGTCTAACTGGCAAACTGTTTAGCCTAACTGGTTCTAACTCGTGGGCTTTTACTGTATTACTTATCAGGAAGAGTAATCATTTTTGAATGCAAAAACATAAGCTGCTCAGAGATGCTCAACGAAAAAAGCCATTACCATATTTGGGTCGACATGACTACTAAACTAAATTTCCAGACGAAATCATTTCTAAACCTCTTCTCTGTGTTATATAGTTGTTCAAAATGTATATCCAACAGTATATCCAACAGTGATAATTTCATCTTCTCAGGCTTGGTGGTGAAAAAACCGTGGACCACAGAAGAAAAGAGAAGTGTACTGAATATATTGGGGCGGTACGTCAGCTCAGGAACCATCCCGGGGAAGAATGCATGCATGGACTGCATCAAAAGAAGCCAAGAGGCCCTCAGCGGCCGAACGTGGACGGCCGTCAAGTTCTTTGTGAAAAATGAAATCTCGCGCAGAAGCAAAAAAATCAGCAAGTGAAATGCTTACTTGCGGACTTTTCTGGCTGATGGGGTTTGATGCATGGTAACTTTAATATATGATGACCCCCATCACTCTTAATCTGAATTTGTTGCCCTGGCCCCCCTTGTAATGGTAATTTTTTGAGATCACTCCCCTGTCTGGCATTTTTCAGTTTACGACTGATAATATTGTGACAGGATACGGCTTTTTTGCTTATCAGCGAGCACTGTTTCTTTGTTAATGTGAGTGAAGTGTATTCAAGTAACAAACCAGGAGGGTTTGGGGGCATATTGCTATTTTGGGCGTTCTAGAAGAAAGTTTGCGCGATTATACGGACCATCGTAACCACTCGTTTTTCTAATTATTTGGGGTGACCCCCCTTTTAGACAATATTTTTTTTTGCCCGCCCCCCCCTTTTAAGGCAACCTTTTTGCCATGCCCCAGCCCCAAATCCCACCAGTCCCCCTTACCTCATAAAAAATAACGGTCCCTTATAAGCCTTTAGTTAATAGAT
>CAXHUQ010001224.1:55000-61000 GCA_964020085.1 Micromussa lordhowensis
GTGAAATTTAACCTCAACGGGATTCGAAAACATAAAGCTAAGATGGAAAACGAGATGTAAAATGTCAAAGCATTTTTCAATAGCAAACAAGACGAATTTAGAAATTCGAAAACATAATGTGAAAATAGAAAACATGAAAAAAGATAAAACATAATTCAGCGGCTTAAAAGAACACAAATTCGAAAATTGAAAAGATGTACAATGTCATAACATAATATACGAGTACTGCCCAATATAATTCAAGGCTACTACTTAACAGAAATTGATTAGGAATGTTGACCCTTATAACGCTTCTAATCATAGAAATTACAATTTCCTCCCATTTTCCACTAATTTACTTGTCAAGTTGGTATCGGACAGTTTGTAATTGGACAGTTTGCTATTGCGACTGCGCGGTCGTCCAATTTGGCCTGTACTAAAACATGGAACGCCGGAATGCCGGAATTCTAAAACCAGGAACACAAAATTAGTAAAACCCGGAACGTATGAAAATATATAATTTAAGAAATAAAAAAACTGGAAACTCGGATGTTAGGATCCCAAAAAACTTGTTCTACCAGATTACCAACACTAGGCGTTGGATTTTTGCGTTTCACCGCCGGCTTATTTTACTGTGGAGTTAATCAGCGGTCGCAAGCTCAATTAATTAAATAGTGGCAAAAAGAATGTTATTCTTACTGATAACTGAACTTTGGGTTGATTATTAAAAGCATGCACCAATACATTTCGATACAATTGTATATGTCAAAATATTCAACATTTTATTTAAAGATGGCAAAAACAACTATTCTGAAACGTAGTAATATAACTACGAGTTTATCAATAAGTAACACGAAATATAAACAACTTATCTCCATCTAATGTTTGAAGTAGGTCAAACTACTAAGACTGGAGAATCTTAATACTAACCAAAAGTTTACGATAACTAAAATCACATTTCAATGATAACCGCCATTAGACATACCAAACTTGGGAGTAGCACAGGTAACACCGCGACTGTAATGCGGAGGTAATGTATAAACAACAACAAATTGGCATAAATGACAAAGGAACTTTGTACGACCTGCAGTCGTCGCTTCAACTTTTGGTGCTATTGGCATGTTAAGGCGGGGGTAAACGTGAATTTAAGTGAAATTTTGGTAAGTTTAAAGAGAGGTTGAAAGGGAAAAAAAGGGTTATGGAAAACCACCAGACAGTTGCCCGACCGCACAATGGCACCCCAGGTTGTTGGGCAACTGTTTGGAGTGTATCTACCAATTTTTAATTTCAAACTCTTATTTTAAAACGACAACAAATCTTCAAAATTTCCTATTTCCATCAATTTTACTAATCCTTTGAGAAAAACTATTTCTCTCCAAATATACCTAAAAATTATCAAAAAATTTACAAAACAACCCAAAACATAGATATGTGAGATGAGCAGAGAGATTCTTGATTGCTTGAAACGTAAACAAGATATTTGCATTAAAAACATAATACCCAGGCAAAATACGGCTTTCATGTTTACCCCCGCCTTAAAGAAACGCCTTTGGGAAGAAGTGTATCAATAACCTAGCTACATTTCGCTTAGTAGCCCCCGTGCATGCAGTAAATCTTGAATGTATGTATACGTAATGCACTGAAAAATTTAGTTTCGCGTGGGGAGATGTTTTCTAGCTTGTAGAAAATATTAGATTCATGAAAAAACACCACGAAGTAGTCATTTGTCCGTTTACCACATAATTCCTTCGTATTGTTACGAGAACAATTTATATTGTTATTTAGTTTATTTGTGATTATTTGGTTTAAATTGAACACTTATGAAAAGAAATACACACCTTATTGCAGTGACGTCATTTAACAAATGAATGAATGAAAAGGTAGATAGAAATAAGTTTATGTAACATAGCAGACAGCATTTTCAGAAAAATCACGAGTTTACATCTGTAGACATATTCATGTAGCAAGTAAAGATTCCTTTACCTGTGTTGGAAGGCATTTTGAGGCTGTTTCTTTGGGCGAATTTCAAAGTTATCATTATCATGCTTAATTAATTCCTATTTGCCATTGTGTTTAGTTTTCTTTTTTCTATGACGTTTTTGCAATCAGGTGTAAAAGCCAACGTAGAAATTCCTTAACCGTTTGGTGTTTTGTTCAAGCATAACTTTAAATAAACATCCAAGCTGTAACTCAATCTGCTAGAAGCTTATCAACTTAAGTAGCCTTTGCAAGTACTGTTTTAGAATAAAGTTTAGGTAGTTTTGTTTAGACAATATAAAGTATTTTTGTTTTTAGATGGCTTTCCAAACTCATTGGCATTGTGCAGAAGACAACACTCCACTTCCTTTGGTATTTTTAGTGCCTTTTCAACAAATGAGGGCTCCACAGCTGTTATACGGTTCGTGCGAAGATGGTAGTGGCAATTGCTAGCAACTGTTGGGATCCTGAATTTACCTTCGGGTGTTGGGGAAGGCCTTCTTTCCATCCTCGACACACAGAAGTCAAACGGTGGATCCTCTATCCTTCCTCCTCGCCCTCGAATGGATATTCTGCAGCCTTGACAAATTTGTATTCTGTTCGTTACTTGTTTCAATAGAAAAGGCTCGTTATTCGGTGGGGTTGCATAACTATGTCGCTTTGACGCATCTCCACATATGACTCTCTCTCTCTCTCTCTCTCTCTCAAGCATCCATTCGCAGCCATGTTTCCTCTGTCAGTTCGAGGTGCTGCACGTTTCTTGGTTGTCATTCTGAGAGTTGCCGCATTTTCACAACAAACTCGGGCAGCTGGTGTGGTTGGTGATCTGTCTCGTCACTGATCATGCTGTTGACACATTATACACGGTTCGTTGTAAAGTGTTTGTCTACAAATCCAGCTTTTTGGCGCACTGGTTTGAGAACGTGTCTTAGGATGACATCAGCTTTACATCTCTGTTAAGCCTTTGCCTTTCACTCTAGATCTTCTCTCCCACACTTCTTGCAACTGAGCTAGACGTACGCGGAATTCTTCTTCGTCGTCCGCATCTATGATGCCTTTCCAACTTGAACGCCAAAGATGTCTGCACAGATTTCCCTTCTTTCGGATTCTTCAATTCCTTATGCGACCATTCTATCTGTGACATTTCTTCGTAAATGAATTGTACAAAACAGCACTAAAGAAGAGACACATCTTTCTTTGAACGCCAAAGAGATTGCCGTTTCCCCGTCCGTTCCAAGTGCGCGCAGATTCTTTACTCTTGGCTCTTCATCGACAAGGAAGTCAACGAGTAGCTTGAAAGACAACTTTTCTTTTTTCTGATGAACCAGCAGGGGCCCTTCCATTACAGGATGTTTTCCACTCTGCCTGTTTACCAACAGGAGGTTCTTGTACTGTGTTCCTCATTCAGAATCTGGAAAAGCCCATGAAACTGCTCGAATCAGCGCCGCACTAATCTAGAGACTACCCTAAAAAAATCACCAACGATATTATAAGAAAGAAATTGTCACAAACACCGGAGGAATTAGTCGGTATGTTCTTCAAATGGGCTGACCCATCAAGCCGACAGAGTTTTGCGATCCTTTCATACGTCAAAGGTATTATTACTGAGCCACTCACTCGAATTCTTAAGAGGCACGACATCCAAGTCTTCAACAAACCAACAAAAACACCTCAACAAGATTTTTCCGTTCCCAAGTTTCGACCTCTAGAAGACAATCACTGCAACGTTATTTCCAAAATCCCTTGTGCATCATGCGAATGGATTTACATCGTCGAAACTAAAAGATCATTTAGAACCAGAAGAAAAGAACATATTAGGAACACAAGACAATGTGCTAAAGGCTCCAACGTTGCCAAACATGCATGGACTCCAACAGTTTGTGTTGGCACACAACAAAAACTGGTAAGGGTGATAATAAGTCATGCCCATTCCCGAGACAACATAACATTCTGTGAAACAAACATTAATTTTAGCACTTTTAGCTTTCCTAACATTTTTGAAATGTTTTACGTTTCACTTGCTAACAATTGTTCTCGTTGAAGACAGTACACTGGCTGTCAAAAGGTGATGTTTTTAATAATATTTTTACCAGAGAACGCTATAGTTTATTATCATGATCAACCCTGGTAAAGGAACTGCGATATTTTAAAGAAGCTAGACGCATATTTGCGTTCACTCGGGCTTTAAAGTGGCCAGACACGAGGGGTCATGTTGCAGGGACATGTTGCAGCGACAAAAACGTGTGTAATACACACTGAGGCGACATGTAGCAAGGGGCGTGTAGCGAGGACATGTTGCAGCGACTGTCCCCTCCCGCATGGTGCATAGTTTTGGTAATGCCCAACATGCTTTGAGGCACTGCAAATTTGAAGTAAAATGGCGGGCATAGAAGTAGAATAGGTTGAGGATGATTCTCCAGCTAAAAATCCTGAAGGCAGCGGTCATATTTCTTGGCATAATAGCCAGACACGTATGCTGATTGCTCATTTCAAGGATAATCCAATCTTATAGGACAAGCAACTTGAATGACAATGCTAACAGAAATAAAACTAAAAGGCAATGGCACCTTTGTTAACACGATTTGAGAAAGCACAACCACCAAGAAAGCTACAACCTCGGACAAAACCTGTTGAGACACATTACTAAAATACCTATTTTTTGCACTCTCCTGACGAAAATGCTTACTGTCGCAAATTAAAAGACTGTTTCCCCCCTCCCCTATTGCAATGTTGTTTGCAGTAACACAAGAAATGCACCCTTGAACTGCTGAGCCGAAACAACATTGCACCAGGGGTGGGGAGGGGGACGAATTTGTTCCTTTTGGACACGATGATAACATCGCGCGAAATTGAAAATTGTATTGAAATGTCTCAACAGTTTTGTCCGGGGTTGTCTGAGATGGTTAATTATTCAAATTACTGTGTCTTCGCAATGGAAGTTCGGAAGATAGTGATTTTTGGCCCAGTTATTGCTCTTTCAATGAGCTTTCTGATAAATTAACGGAAACGCCAATTAAGCAATTACAACGCGTCAATTGTGACGTCCATAATAAGCCGCTTTATTTAACGGCTTTCTACGTACACGAGAAAGAGATCATGGTGTTTAATGGTGAAATCAACCCGTCCAAAAGGGCTTATATTAAGTATTTAACACAAGGAAAGAAATTCTCGATCAAGGATATAGCTCGACAATGCCGTGTTTCACGAGCCACGGTCTACAGGATAAAAAAGGACAAGATAGTTGACCGCGATCAAAGGAAGGAGTGGAGCCGAGATTTTGGAGGAAGGCCACGTAAACTGAGCTTGCGAGAGGAACGCCGCATTCTGCGAACTTTGTCCAGTTTGAGACACGAAGAGGGTAATTTTACATCCATTAGGCTAATGGCGAGAGCTGGGATAAGCCCAAAACATGTGAGCAACAGAACAATTCCTTCAAAGGGAAGGTTACTATTTCCTCCAAGCAAGGAAAAAGGGCCTTCTGTCAGAAAAGGACTTATAGAACGCTTAAAATTCGCCAAAAATATCAGGAAAGACTACCCAAAGGATGTGTGGAAAGACAATGTAGCTTTTTATTTAGATTGCGTCAGTTTTTGGTATAAAAGGAACCCAGCAGATCAAGCCAGTGCGCCTCACGGCCGTATTTGGCGCAAGAAGTGTGAGGGTCTTATGCGCGGCTGCACTTCAAAGGGGGGCAAAGTGGAAAGCGGTGGAAAAGTTGTGAAAGTTATTGTGGCTATTAGCTACGGCAAAGGTGCTATTGTGTGTCATCAGTATGATAAACTAGACGGCGCGTACTTTGCCAAATTTGTACAGGATAATTTCGACAACATGTTTAGACTAGCGAACAAAAATGGGTCACGATTGTTTGTACAGGACAACTGTCCTGTCCAAAATAGCGCGCTAGCACGTCGCGCGCTACGTGACAAAAGAGCAAAGCAGTTGAAACTTCCCCCAAGGAGCGATGACATTCATTGTATTGAAAATTTTTTTTCATGCAGCTAAAGTAGACCTGGATAAGCAAGCTCTTGAGTTAAATATTACACC
>CAXHUQ010001224.1:61200-84604 GCA_964020085.1 Micromussa lordhowensis
CGAAACTTATGAAGAATTCAGTGAGCGTGTCACTATGCCAGTTGATGTAGTTGACAAAATCATAGAATCAATGGATAATCGGATTTGTCTAGTTCTATTTTCTAAGGGACAGAGAACAAAATACTAGCCAATAGTTGGCCAATTAGTAGAAACAATAAATTGGGAGATAAAACCATGGCTTTATCGTGCCAAACCACGTCACGCGAGTGACAAACTAACCGCAATAAAGACTGTATAGTACCTGGTTGCCTGGACGGTGTGAATTTTTCCGTTACAAAAACGCCTGCTCTTAATTTTAAAACTCGTCTAGTAAATCAGCAAAACACTATGAAAATGCTTAAATACGAAGATTAAACGATTAACAAACTGAAACAAAGTCATTTCAACGATTAACAACGGTTAACAGCATTCATAAAGAAAAACAACATACAGTCTATTGTTTTATTCTGAACAGTCGTTAACCGTTGTAACCCGATGTTAACCGTGGTGTTTTCTCTCTGTTGGGTTTTCTTTATTAAGTTAACCGTCTACGACCAAGCCACTATGTTTCTGAGGGCAAAATAAGCTTTTCAAAACACCTAGCACATGATGGGAGTTGTCGTTGTTGTTCCCGCGGGATCTGATACGTGAAATGAAATATTTTCCACCTAACGTCCATCATACCGCATTCACGTTCATCCACAATTCCATTTTTGATGTACATAAGCCTATGTTTTCCCGTACAAAATATTGGGGTGTCACTAGTTAGTGAAATATCCTTTGCGAAGTGAGTTTTCGGGGCCGGTAAATGCACAACATGACCTTCTAGCATAAGTAACAGATCATGCCACGGTATAACTTGTGGCGACCACCGAAAATCGTTCACGAGAAAATACATTCAGCATTCTGAACCCCAACCCAAGCAAAGCTCCCCGTAGCTGGATTACAAAAAGTGTTAAAAATCAAAGTCAATGGATTAAATAAGAAAGTTTTTCCACAGTTCGCATTTCCAGTGATCATAATGTTCCGGTATTTACCCCTCCCCTTCATGAGCAGATCACACACTGCATCGCGAAATACTTGTAGTGGGACCTGATTATTGGCTAGGATTTCTTCGGCACAAGTCTTCCACAGCCCATCACAACCTTCCGTGCATTCTTTTTCTTTCGTTCTTGCAATAACTCTAGGCGAGTTTTCTTAGATCGTGCCAGATTCTCCGCAGCATTTTCGATTTCCCATGCAGTATTCAATATATCTGCAACCACCCTTGGCGTGCGATTTACTAGGAATTCAACAAGATCTGTTTTTCCCTCTTTTTTCTGTTGGTGAGCCAAAGCTTGCAGTTCTACCAGCGAATTCACGTTTTTCTGAACTATGATTTCTGTGACCTCGAATGTCGTAAGACGCTTTCTCTTTCTGGTGCTACTACTCCTTCTAGACGCACGCGAGTCAGTATCTTTGTCGTCGTCACCGTCCTGGTCATCCTCATCGTCATGATTTTCGTTTGCAGCATTCCTTTTGCGTTTGTTAATCCGTCTAGCACGACTTGCGGCACTTGTTTTAGGCTCACCGGCATTCTTAAGGTCCGGGTGGCCAGCACTCTCGATAAAATTCTCATCTTCTTTCGTTACGTATGTCCAGGCACTGTAGTAGTTATGGTGTTTACTTGAGTAGTTTGCGTTTATCCCGTACTCATTGCGTAAAAACTCCTTTGACGACAGCCAGCGTTGATTGCGATCAAGCTTCACAGATAGATGGTAGTGTTTTCCGGATTTTTTGTGGCTTTCACAGCTGCAACACCACTGTAAAATGTTCGCATTGCATTTCGCAAATGATTTTACTACCGCGGAGGCAAATTCTCCTCGCGTGGGAAATAGGGCCAAATTAGCCTGACTGTACGTTATCAAATAAACGCTTCTGACTTCTTTCTCGCCTAACGCTTCCTGAAATGATTCACAGTCGTCTGAAGATGTTTCGTCGCTATTATAAGATCGTAAGAGTTCCATTTACATCGGCGATTACGAGAGAATGTCGTTACTCTAGCAAGTGAAGCGTTTAGAGACGAGCAAGTTGTTTTAAAATGCACCAATGGTAACTTGACTGAGAAAAATGCATTACACACCTCGTGTAATGTAAGAGACATAACTTCATTTTTCAGCCCAAAAATTGTTTTGAACATTCCACACAAATGAATAGTATTCAGTAACAATGCGTTTCATGCATTTCACCTCAAAAAATGACAATAACTCGCAGTAATTGACATCACAGTTAAAGAATGCAGAAAAACACCCCTAGACAACCTCGGACAAAACCTGTTGAGACACATTACTAAAATACCTATTTTTTGCACTCACCCTGACGAAAATGCTTACTGTCGCAAATTAAAAGACTGTTTCCCCCCTCCCCTATTGCAATGTTGTTTGCAGTAACACACGAAATGCACGCTTGAACTGCTGAGCCGAAACAACATTGCACCAGGGGTGGGGAGGGGGACGAATTTGTTCCTTTTGGACACGATGATAACATCGCGCGAAATTGAAAATTGTATTGAAATGTCTCAACAGTTTTGTCCGGGGTTGTAGCTGCGATCAAATCGAGGTGGCACAGTTTAAGGAGTTCGGTATTGAGAAATATGAAAAAGCAAAAAGGAAGCAGCACGAGAACGCTACTGATGGCAACCATCTTGTTTTTCCCTGTGCACGAGCACAAAGAATTCTGGTCGTTGTCTCTGATTGGCTCAACTTTTGATTCTGTAGCAGGGACATGTTGGAGGGACCACTTATGGTGACACAGAGAATTAGCACTGAAATTTACACTTCAGAGTTAATTCTCTGTGTCACCATTTGTGTTCTTAGTGCTACGCGGCACAACATTCATATGTACCCTTACTTTCTCTTCGCCGCGATTCACCATCTAAATCGTCCCCAACTTTCTCTGTCCGACCTCGTAGCTCAGTCGGCAGAGTAACGGTAGATCTAATCCGGAGGTCGTGGGTTCGATTCCCACCGAGGTCAAAAGATTTTTTCTTTACCTAGTGTGGTTCCCTGATTCCCTTTACTAGGGCTAACGCCCAGTGGGTTATTCACGGGTTGATTTAGCACTGAAATTTACACTTCAGAGTTAATTCTCTGTGTCACTATCTAAAATTAGTTGCGAATGGCTTCCAGAATATCTAGCTTGTCTGTTTTAACAAATTTCGAGGTAAAACACTTGCCACAACATATTGGATATCAAAACAAATATTATAAAGCGATTATTTAAGTCTAAGATATGAATAATACTCCATATAACTAAAATACTATTTTTCTCATTACAATTTCTCAAATTACTTCAATCGGGATTGCACACACTGTGTTTTAAAATGACGTTAAAAAAAATTATTTATTTCCCGAAGGGAACACATAACAGTAATCACTGAAAAACCAGTGGCCCTCATATAAATATTTTAAGTTAGGTGCTTTAATAAAGTTGACAAGGGTCAATTCATGCCTCTCAGGTTCACGCTTTCAGTATCTGGTTTTCTTTACAAGATCTTATCAACTTCAGTGTAACACAAAGAGGAAAACAGAGACAGCTAACAGCATCTCACTCAAAACCCTACCGTGACAATCAAAACACAAAACTATAACAATACCATCTGATAATTTCCAGGTGAAATGCATATCATGCTTTTTAAGACTCGGCCTTTCTCCTGCCAACCCTTTCTCCTCAGTGCAAATTTAATGAATTTCCCCTTCCTCTTATCTCACACTCTCATGGGTGAAACAGGTAATAAATAAGCATTGTGAGTTCATCCTTCCACTGACTTATTGCAAATTAATATTTACTACATGTTATGTTTAGAACTATTCATATCGGTACCCAGGGATTTTTTGTCACACGATACTTTTACTTCGCATATAATAAACCAAAGCCCTCCATTGATGTAGAAAAAGTTCCCTTCCTCTAAAGGTCTTTCACAACTGAAAATGTTTCTCGTTAAAAAAGACGCAGCACTGCGACGGTACAGAGTGACGTAATAGCGGCGCTAACGTACTCGCGTAAGCAGACAACAAATATGGCCCGCGTTGCAGGCGTAAACGGGGAAGGGATGGGGATCAGTTGGAAAAAACGCGAGGAAGAAGGGGGAAGGAACAGCACCCTATCCCGGTAAAGAAGTCCGTTTCCAGTAAACAGCCCAGTTTAATTTCCTCTATCCGCAAAAAATTCAAAAAAGCAAAAAGGACGCTCCACACACACGCAGTACGAACCTATTTTTTAAGCCACTGGTCTTTTTCTTTTCTTCTTCAACCCTCATTTTGGTAAGGTACATCCACAAGTTGTTATATGTGCTTATTTCAAGTTTGGAACCGATAAGAACACGATTTTTGACGTTACGCGACCTGGGTAAACACCAATTGAGAAGAGGGGGGGGGGGGGAGGGTAGCGATCAATAATAAAAAAATATAGAAAAATAAATGAAACATGCAGCAAGAAGTTTTCTACATTTCATGGTAGGTAGGTTTACAAGGTAGGTAGCTTTACATGGTGCTGCCATTAGGAAAGCTCCCCTCCCCCCAAAACAAATCACAGGTTACATGAATGAACGGGTACGTTTTTGCGAATATCTGCAGGACTTCTTCGAAGAGAGGATCGAATGCCACGTTTTCTCACTCTAAACTCGGCGTAAGCATTAATCGTCCTCCATGTTGTCCCAACTCAGCTGCTGTAATTGTAAACAAGTCATTGTTAAAACGACTTGAATTGCGTGGCTGTGGACAGCCTATCCAACTTCCGCGCAACAACTCTTAACTTCTGGTTGCCGTAGCCTTCCTTAAAACTGTGTTGATGCTGAAAGTCCCTAATATTTCACCAAACACCGTAGCATGAAAAAACAAACAAACATCGCACACCGAAGGGTTTGAGATCACCGCAAGTTGGGATTTTATTCACCGTATCACCGCTTTAAAAACAAAAGAACAAGCTTAAATTTTGCCCTGTAGGCGACCCTGTAGGCTCCATATTCTATTTGCGTTCATGAAAATCTTCTCACTCGCCCAAAGCATAGGAAACCCGAACTCTGTATCAGGAGCAACTTAATCATTTACATTCATGTAAAATAAATGTACTGTTATTTACCTGTGTTTCTGGGTCTTTTGAGCCATTTAGAAGGGATTCGACTAGAAGCAAAGGCGATCCGATTACGTCTCAAGTTTTCATCATCTTCATTAACTATTACCTCTCATCGGGGGAGAGATTCTCAGGTTTCATCACGTCCTCAAACCTTCAAGATAGTCGCCGACCATTTACCATTATGAAATAATTGCATAATCCGACAATAGAAGTAACAATAATAGTAACAGCAATAGTAACAGTAACAACAAATATAAAAGCAATAAATTTTTGACCAGTTTTAAACCCTATCTTTATTTTTTACTACATTCTTTCACACATCTTGCCACACAAATCTTACAGAATTGAAATCCCTAGGTATCAAATAATCCATTATTGACTCACAATTAAGAGTTGATACTTTACTCACGATTGTGGATCCCTAAATTTCTAAAAACAAAGTTACACATGTAATTAAAACTTTCCAAACGCAAACCTCAATATTATTTGGATTTAAGAAGTGTTACATATGTCTGTATAATTAAGCATGCAAGGTAGAATATGCCAAGACATTCTTTTTTAAATAATTTTAAATTGAATTCGGTCAAGAAACACTTTGTATGTTAAAATAGTTCTTGTATAATCAAATAGTCAGTGCCCTTTTTAAACAATCCATGGTATGTCAATGGCAAAAACTGTTAAGTTGTTCCATAGACGATTGCTGTACTCAGTTTACACTTCCCCAATAACAGCTAGCGGAACACCACGACTTGGCTTGTAAGGGCCCTGTCTTGGAACCATCTTGATGCAGTCTAGAGGAAAGTAAAAAAAAAAAAAAATCTCACAACCTTTGAAATTTGTTGCAAATCACAAAATTAATCATACATGAATACTAACAATCCTTTGAACATTACTTGCGTGTTGGTAAATGTTCTTACAAAGATCACTGGTCACCTGATTAGCACGCGCAATTTTTTTTAGACGTCTTTACAACTGCATTTCACCTCATCGATGAAGCATATTTTTGTGCGAAGTTGTACAACACTGTTTTTAAAAAGAGCCACTGTTATTTTTTTCCTAAAAATCTTGCAGCTAAAAACTCCAGTCAAAAAGTTTAAATTTGAAATAAAACGAAACTTGATAAAAAGGTTCCTATAGCATTTATTTAATAGTTTTTCTGTATCTTTACCGCTTCTTAGCTAGTCACGTCAGCTTCATGCATTGGATTTATTACTGTATTACTGTAATTATTACTATTATTATTATTATTTGATGTGTTTTTAGTTTTACCTTTCGCCGGTGGTGTTTAATTTTACTAGCTAGTTTGGCAATTAGCAGGGAAACAGATTCACACCTTATTTTTTTAGCAGCTCTTTTAGTGTCTTTTTTTCTGAGAAGTGGACAAATGTTTCATGGGCAGTCGGTAAGAGAATATCGATGGCTGGGTTTCTTCGCAAGTGGAGTGATCTGTCACAGGTAACATGGCTAATTTCTAAGCTTGATTCTGTATATCTTCTCCTTGCCTTCTTTACAGGTCAAAATAATTTGTTTACTAGTTGGTTTATATTTTTCTCAGTTTCTCCGATGTATGATTGTGTTAAGTCGGTCTCGGCACAGGAACGTTTCTACTGGTATTTTCATTTTGAATCTTTGGTTTACATCGATCGAAATAAGTTCTGGACAAGTTTAGATTGCCTTTTCTCAGGCTTTTCTTTTTTCGGAGAGAAATAATGCTATGCTTTTCCATCAGTAGTTGTCAGTACCGCTTTGTCTATTTTTTGTTAGTTTATCCAATATCTAATCTTGAAATGTGTGAAGTTTTTTGTGCTATTTTGCACTTTTTGTTTACACAAATCGAAACGAATTAAGTTTTCTGTTGTTAGGCGGCTAAACTAGACTACTATGTAACTAAGGGAATCACTCACTGAGTGACTTTTTATGCTTACAAAACTGCACATGATAGGCCATTATGTTGAAATTTACAGAGTTGTTAATTATGGCTCATAGTATCTGCCAATACATTTTCCGCTGGTATTTTAGCGTCACATTCCTCACTGGATTTTCTGTGTTAGGTGTCGGGGGACGCTTATTGTGAAGTCGTGATTGGTTGTTTCTTGCTAATTTAAACTTTACACCAGTTTTGTTTGTTCTCTCTCGCTTGCGACCCTACACTTATTATCCATCGAGCCGTTCATGTTTTACAAGAGTATAGTGTGTCCATTGAGGATGCCTACTCCTGGAGATGGCACAGAACCTTGCGTTACAGAACTTGCGTGGTACTTTTCATTCCGGAGATTCGCCTATCATTGACGAATTCTTCTCAATGTTCAAAATCTATCTTAAATTTAAACTGGATGACAAGACTGAACAGATCGAGTCAAATCGAAGGTGGACAAGCTTATCAGAGGCAGTTTGAACATAATGCCCAGATCGATTCAGTTTTTGATAGAGTAACGCCTGCAAATGAAAACAAAGGCGTGACTAATTTGATTCCCGAACGCAACGAATTGATCTGTAAGCGCCAAAAGTTGATCCGAATAGCCGATGCGAGTGCCGACGGTTTGGAGAGTAGTGGACGAGTATGTCTCTGATGAATAGGCTTCCGGTTCCGAGGACGAGAAGCGGTTGAAGAAGGCTATGGACGCGGCAAACCGTAAACAAAGGCAGCCACGCAAGTTCGCCATGGGCCAGAAAAGAGAACCAAAACCTCCCTTTTATCAACAGATAAAAACTACTCAGAATAGTAACTAGATCCATGAATTTAATTAAGCCTAACTGAGAAAACATAGGGCTGGACCGGGCATCTCGTTATACGTAGAGCCTGCTTTTGCAAAGTAACAATTTAAAGTTGTGGCATAGGTATTTCCCCAGACAACCAAGCCATAGGCAAGAAAGGGATACACCAAGGAATAATAAAGCTGAGTGAGAATATCATCAGTAACGAAATGCCCGAGCCTAGATGAGATGCCAGTACCTCATGAAATCTTCTTACTCACTTCATGAACATGTTTTTTCCAATTTACGTGACAATCAACAATGAGACCTAAGTATTTGACACAAGTTGTTTGCTCTACAGGCATACCTGAGATTTTTAAATTAAAAGATAGAATTTTTCTTTGAGGAGGGTGAAAAAGTACAAAATTTGGTTTGTCAATATTTAAGGATAATCTATTTAATTGTAGCCATTGATTAAGTTTATCTAATTCTTCATTACTCGGGCCTTAAGCCCGAGTCATAAAATGCAAGCCCTGGTTCGTCGTCAAAAGGGGGCTCATGGTCCCAGGCATTCCATGCGTGGAGAGTGGAAACTGGGGATAAGGTGCAACACCTTGTGTAATCTTCTTGAAGAACATAGTTTACAGAATGCTGTGGTTTGTGAAGAAATTCTTGGTTCATCTTACATACAAAGATGTCGATCGTTTTCGGAACGGGTCGTTCTCACGAGATAACGAATGAGCCATGCACGAGTTCAAACAATGACAACACTGCCAAAACCCGACTACTGACTCAAAAGCAAACTATGACGCTGAGACGAACACCTCAATTGTTAAAAAAATCAATAATCGTCGAAAACAGAATTTAGAAGATGAAGCAAACAACATGCAATTGGATAAAGAGGATACTGAACGAATCAAATTGAATAGTAAATATTTGAGGGTAACTGTTGTGTTGAATTATCCCGATTCCTTTTTTTTGTTAATATTGTGCTCAATAAGCTCACTTGTAAAGTACAACTTGATCTTGCGTTATGAAGCCCGAGTAAACGCTCTTAGAGCGTCTAGTTTAATTCTAATTCAAGGCATTGTAAGTTTTGATCTTGTAAGAAAATGTTGGTATCGTCTGCAAAGAGATGGAAATCTAATTCACTGGAACTTTTATGCAGATCATTCACATACAACAAGAATAATAAGGGTCCCAAAACTGAACCCTGTGGTACACCACGTAGAATTTGCTGTGTGCCAGATTCCACATGGCCCAGTGAAACAAACTGACTCCTATTAGATATGTAGGAAGAAAACCATTCATGTGCAATGCCTCTGAGACCATAGCATTCCAACCTATCAAGTAAGATATGGTGATCCACAGTGTCAAAGGCCTTACAGAAATCTATGAAGATACCACATGAATAATTCTTACTGTCAATAGCCTTTTGGTTTTGGATTTTATCTATCATAAGAATAAGGGCATGGACTGTGGAATGACTGGAACGAAATCCAAATTGTTGGTCAAACATAGTAGATTTCTCAAAATACTCAATTAATCTGTTATACATCAATCTCTCAAGAATCTTATTAAATATACATAACAATGAGATGGGACG
The DNA here is from genome assembly GCA_964020085.1 of Micromussa lordhowensis. Classification (NCBI taxonomy): domain Eukaryota; kingdom Metazoa; phylum Cnidaria; class Anthozoa; order Scleractinia; family Lobophylliidae; genus Micromussa; species Micromussa lordhowensis. The sequence goes on from CAXHUQ010001224.1 coordinate 70,592, forward strand.
ATAATTTGTTACCACAAGAGGTGAGCCACCACAAGAGGTGAGCCTTTTTTATAGACTGGAATAAATTTTGCAACTTTAAAATGATCAGGAACAATGCCTGATGTAAAAGAACAATTAAAAAGGATTTCAAGAGGACAAGATATATAGTTCTTTAAAATTTTTAAGAGGACCACTGGAATACTAAAAGGTCCAGTTGACTTATTAGGATTCAACTTATTTATAATTTCTATAATTTCAATATTAGTAACTGGTAAAAGAAGCTTGAGCAACTGGGAGTTTCAAGATAAATTTTATGTGTATGAGTTCCACAAATGGGAATTTGAGCTGCTAATCTCGAGCCAATAATCAGTAATCTCTTGATTGTCTTTGACAATCCTATTGAGCTTGAAGAGTTCTTTTGGCTTAAGAGTAACAAGTTGCCCGATACCTTTCCAAACATTTTTGACATAGCTCTGATTAGCTAGCTAAAAAATAATTACGGTAGTAAAGCTTCTTGCTAAGTCGTAGTAACCCTGTAAGTTTGTTTCTACAGATTTTCTATTTGTGGTGACTAGTAGAGTTCTAATGAATTGTCCATGGTTTGGAGTTGAATTTGACCTCCCTACGGGAAAGTTGTTTTCAATGGAAAGTGTTTATTAACAATTTCTGAACACTTAGAAAAAAATACATACCTCAAATGGCTGATTTACATTCTGAGATTCACTAAATACATCTTGCCACTGGATTGATGCAAAGTCATTCAGAACAAGTTCCTCATTAACGTTGGAAAAATCTTGTTTGTAGATTTTATCTTTCGAGTCACGCAACATAGTAATTTCATTTATAATTAAAAAGTTGGGTAAATGGCCAGTAAGGTCATAAATTATATAACCACTAATAGCATGAAAGTCAAGGGAATTGAAGAAAATATTGTCAATTAAAGCTGCAGTATGGTAGGTTATTCTAGTTGGCTTAATGATACGAGGCTCATAAAAATTGATACTCAGTGTTTAAAAACTCCTCAGTAGGTTTATGGGTTTCAAAGTTCAGAAGATTAATATTGAAGTCGCCCTATAGAGCACTTGAGCTTAAATCAGCCCTTACATAGAAATTTATATCATTATGAATAAATGCTCCAGAAAATGATTTTAACAGACACGAGTTTTGAATATCAGCACAACTGCAGGAATCGGTAACAGAGTAATAATCAAAATTTACCTTAGAAGGCATATTTGTTTCAGGATCAGAAGCTGTAAGTTAAGGAATGTTATTTAGCTCAGAAATTACTTGAAGGCAAGGTAGATCTTCATAGTTTATACCAGCCATTTAATTAAAGATGGCTTTAATTTTGCTTCCAGTTTAGCCAGGTGCTTCAAGGAACAGATTTTAACTGCAGGGCTGGCATCATCTTTACGAAGAAAAATATTTCCATAAAAGGACCAGATATATCGAAACTTAATTTCTTCTTGAATTCATTAGATTTTTGGAAAAGTTCCCTTTGTTATCACCTTGTCTGCCCAGAGCAATGTCATCAATGGTTAAATTCTTCAACTTAAATCTGTCTATCCCTCACGCGACGAGGAATGAATTTAACGATTATGGGAGGAATCGCACAATAGCTTTTAATTCTGTGGGATATCGAGATATCTGTATCTTCAATACGAACATCAACGATTGAGCCGACATTTTTCACAATTTCATTTGTATCTTCACCTGAAGAAGTGGGAACTCCTCTGATTTCCAAGCAATCACGCCTTATGTATTGTTCTTGTTCATCATGAACTGACTTCATTTGGTTGAGAGCATTTGACATGCGGGAGATCTCTTGCCAAGGCCCTGATTTTAGTTACCTAATTCGGCGTTTGTATTTTCCAGAGCAGCGATTTTCTTTTTCATTTCGTTAAAGCCATTCGAGATGAAATCCATCAAAGACCGGCATTTAGTAGACCACGAGAATTAAAACTGAAGATTTGCTTGTTAAGAAATGAATCTCACGAAGATTCGTCTTGAAACAGAAGCTGCTTTGAAAATTAAAGGGGAAAAAGTCTCAGTCTTTTACATGTTGTTTAGTTGTTTACTCCAATGTCTTGATTCTAGGGATGTATGCGAATTTGGTAGTGCCGGCTATTTGTTTAACCGTGTTTTAGTCAAAACTACAGAAAGTGGGGAAATTTCGAAGGAGTGTCAAAAGTTGATGATGAAAACAAGGATAAAACAGTAAACTTGCTCTGCAATCCTAAGGAGGCGGCTCGTAAATGGACCACAACAAGAAAGCTCAACACGAAATGGCAAGCTGGGCGTCCATGATTATGAGTCTCTGAGAACCGAAAAAACGTATGGTTTGTGAATCTTTGCAGGGGAGGGGCGGCTGTTGAAGGCACAAGTGTAACAACTGGTCACAAATGAAATAAAGTCACAAGTGTAATAAGGTTTGGTCACAAATGTAATAAAGTCACAAGTGTAATAAGGTCTGGTCACAAATGTAATAAGGGTTCAGACGTAGGGACAAACATGAAAGGCACCTGCCATTCAAAGTTGATGTCATCATCGGTTAACATCACATTAGTTTTGCCATTCAACCTTTAATGAGATATTAGGATGTATCTTAAGTGACTCACTAAGGTCCGAGTCTGAATTTCTAATATGCATATGATATGCTCGCGACGGCTGATTATATTCCCACAAAACCTGACAGAAACGATCACACAGTAAACCTGAAATATTTGCCTGTCGCTTGCATCTGTTGGGTTACTTGACCTTCACTGAGTCTCCAATGACCAAAGTATATATCTACCTCCCTCCCTCCCTCCCTCCCTCCCTTACCACCTACCAGCGCAGTTGACCGGGCCAGCCTGGTTCCCGAGATCTTGCCTCAGCACTTAATGCCTTGCAAAAATTTCTACGAGGTCATATGAGAGGGCAGGCTGACCCGGTTGCCGAGATCTCAGTAACCAGGCTGGAATTTTTGCCACATGAACACTCCAGTCCGGTTTTCGTCAGTAGATGTTTGAAATAGATTTCGTTACTATACATTTTGTTACTTATAGATTTCGTTACTCAGTCGCACGTGATTTGTACTGTTGGTCTAGGATTTTCTACTTCGCACATGTTGTTGTAGACTCGGGAGAAAACTCAGGAGAGAAACGTCAGTCGGGAATCTGTTGGAAATTCGGGCGGAAAGTCTTAAATCTGTACGGAGGTCATCAAGAATAAAGTTTTGTGGAAGTCTAGAGAGGATATTTTATCCTCCTTTCTATCAGTAGAAGGAACAGTATTTGATTTTGACTTCTTTTTCTTCTATTTATACTTTAGAATAACCTCTTTTGATAGTCAAAGTAAAGATGAAGGATTTTGAGGTTTCTAAAACCGATAAAAGCAAAAAATTCTCACCAGACTTGTTTATTAAATTTCATGCGTGAATGGTCGCGTCACCACTTTTCGTTGTGGTAACCGCGCTGTAATTTCCCCTGTGAACAACTGATAACGTTCATCCCACTAACCGAGCCAGCCCGGTCAACCGGGCTCAGATGACGTGGGATTTTTCACATTTAACACACAAACGTAGAATACCTAGATGATCCAGAATGAAATGTGTAGTGCTTTTAGTTCTTTTAGTTTGTACATTTCTGGTACACAACTGCGTCGGTATTGATGAAGGGTGAGGGAGGAGAAATCCCTCGGCAATTGCGGATGACATATATGAAGCCCTTATCAAAATTGTCGAGGGAGAGCCTCGGCCACCTGTAAAAGAACGAACAAAAGCCCACAGAACTGCTAGTATACGGTATTGGAGAGCTGACAGGAAAATAACGAAAAAGGAAGAAAATGGAAAGAAGATTCTTTATTTTGAAGGGCGTCCGATGCTAAGAATTTCAGAAATAAACAAACTTGTCGCGGACGAATTTGATCGGACAAAAGAATCAGGTGCAGCAAAGTTGATGTGTTCATTGAGGGAAAATTATGTCGGGCTGAGTCGTGCAAGAGTACAAAACATACTGAATTCTGACAAAAACCACTTTCGCAGAAATGCAAAGTTTCTTAATTTATTAAGAAGGCAATAATAAAGCCTTCTGCAAGGTATAGTGTTGGAGAGAAGGTTTTTGTTCGTCTGCCAGGAAAGGCGCCGAAGAAGCGTCATGTCATCGAGGCCCAAATAGGAAAGAGAAACCTTAAAACCCAGACATACAGAGCTGCTTTCACTTCCCCGGTCACAGGAAAATGAGAAAAGAAGTGGCAGCCCGTGGATGACATCACCCTCCGGGAGGAAAAACGTAAACAAAAGGCTGCTAAGTTATCCAAACAGGAAAAAGGCCTGCACCGCGCAAAGTTTAATTTTGTAATGGGTCATGAAGATTATAGCAAGATAATAGAACATCACGGTTTTCAAGTTATATACATGTATAATCCACCTGGAAATGGCAACTGCCAATTTGCTGCTGTAGTCCACCAGTTAAATACACTAGGTATTTTCAGATCTCCTGAAACTATGCGTGACGAAATAGTGGACTATTTGCAAAATAACCCAGTTGATAATGATGGCTTCCCACTTTTACAACACTTGATAGACTCTGAGTTTCCATCCTGGCAGGAATATCTTCAATATATGGCAAGAAAGAACACATTTGGCGATCAATTAACATTGTTTGCAGCAGCAAATCTATACAACATCAATATCCAGATCGTATCTACACTCAGGCACAACATGTCTTCCATCCATCATCGAGCATCCCTCTTGCTACCGTTTATCTCGGTCATTTTGCCGAAAATCATGTGGAACATAATGTGAGTCTGATACCAAAGTTCAATAACGATACTAGCACCTCAAATGACCATACCGGCCATGCTGATGTTCACGTAGGTGGCGTTAATGATGACGTTGGTAACATTGACAATGATGCAAGTGATGTTAACAACAATACAGTTGATGCTAACAATGATGACGCAGGTGACTTTCACAATGATGCAGGTGACGCTAACAATGATACAGGCGATGCTAACAATGACGTACAATGATTCAGGTGACTATCACGATGACGCAGGTGTCATTGACAGTGATGTAGGTGACGTTGACGACATTACTCAGCCCTTCTTAAACAATGATGTACTTCAACTGATAATCAAAATTACTTTACTAACCTTTCCATTTATGAGAAGCAGCTTAAAACGTGTCAGCAAATTTTTCAAAGTGACCGTGGACAATGTTCCTTGCCCCAGGGTGAATATACCTGAGCTGCCAGAAGAACAAGTGGTTATCAGCATTCGCAAAATCATCATGTTAAAAGGGAAATGCAGCGGTGCTGTTGCAGAACTTCAAGAGGCAATTAAGTCTCCTAGATGGCACCAATCTTGGATAAAACTAGTTCCGTTAGAGTATGATTGGTTTACCATAGCTGGCATTTATTGGAAGAATAGGCTAATACAGACTGGCCTTTAATTAATAAGGTCGTGTTTCTGTAGAAACGCATGTTTCTGGTTTTTGTTACCTGTAAAGACATCAGCAAATAATAACCTAACAAGGACAAGACTTACTAGCTAAAGAACAAACTTAGTTATCCAGTTGTAACTTGCGTTGTTTAACCTGAATTTCAAGTTCAAATTATCGCACTGGATCGATGGATTTTTTCACTTCCTCAGTTGAGGACATTGTGTTCATGTTATTGCGTTGACAGTTTTTCTTTTGTTTATGAATTACTCAGATTGTACCAATGGCTAGTAGTTGGCACTTCATGAAATTGAAGCGAATTAAAATTTGATTTGGATATACCTAATGACGCTATCAGTTGAGAGCAGCACCTAATTTGTACAAAAGCTTTGTAGTTAATTGATAAGTGCATTTAAGGCATTAGATGATGCGTAAAATACCAAAACTAGAGCGATATTGACTGATGATGACATTAAAAATTGAATGGCACGTGCCTTTCAAGTTTGTGCCTATGTCTGAACCCTTATTACATTTGTGACCAAACGTTATCACACTTGTGACTTTATTACATTTGTGACCAAACCTTATTACACCTGTGACTTTATTACATTTGTGACCAACCCTTATTACACTTGTGACTTTAATACATTTGTGCCTTCTACAGAGGCATCTTTCTGGCCGAGTGAAAATTACACCGGGCGAGTGGGTTTTGAGGGTCGCTTGCACAAGTGGCAAGTGCTGTCAAAAATTTAGTTCCTGAAACTTTATTTTCACTATTGACAGGCACCAAAAAGGGGGTAAATGGTGATGTCTATTAGGTTCTATTGTTATAACCTGTATTTATAAATGTTTCTGACATGAGCTAAAAATTCAGTAAAATGCGACAATCAAATTTCCCCAGGGAAACCTGGCATTTCCTTTAAATAATAAGACTTTGTGTAGTTACAGCTAATAACATTGCAGAGAATAAAATCTCTTGACCAGACGCATTTGGCAGAATGTGTCTGGGATCGTCTGCGTTCAGTGATTCAAACACTGTTGACATACTCGCGAAACATTTCTTTCTGATAAAAAATTGTTATGCTGACAGAAGATGGATTTTGCCAAAATAGGTACGCAATGTGTACCTGTCTGAGATTTCAATCATTAACATGAAAGTTCATAAATAACGAGCAACACTTTATTGTTTAAATGGCTCGGCTGATTATTAAAATCTTAATCAGTGACAGAAAGGTATACCAGTTCTTGGCCCATGGAACCAAATAGATGCCGGGTTTAATGGACGGTGTATTGTTAAACAAACAAACAGAAAACAAATACATAAACGCAATCGGTTGAAATTAATTTAGATGGTAACTGTTTAAGTCATTATTGATTCGTTTCTATGTGAGCTTAGTACAGGGGCAATTTGGATCAAAATGAAAATAGCAATCATTTTATGGCAATTTCTGTTTCACTTTTATGGAAGATTACACTGCAAAACAAATGCTTCACAAATGTCAGTTACAGGGATGCTCGCCAAAATGTTACCACCATAACCTAAAAATTAATGTAATAAAATTATGTTCGGTCAAATGAAAGGTAATATTTATTTACTTTTATACAGTTTGTTACATAACAAAGGCAGGCTTTTGTTATACTCTTGGTATTTTTGTAATTCCGTATCTCGCTCAAAATACCAAGAAATCAGGCCTGTGCAGGAAGTAACGAGAAGTCCCCAGACAGCTGATAAACCCACACCTTTTGCAATCAGTTGTTTGATATTGTAAACAATATCTATATTTAGAAATAAAAACAAATTGTTGTTAATGCCTATTGACCTGCACAATTATTACCCCCGGATAATAATTATCCTGACTTTCAAATACACTGTCTGGTAAAGATATTATATTTTGGAACCAGTTTGTAATTTGGTTTCTTGTTCATTGATGTGGGTGCCATATACTTCCAATCCACTGCACCTGCTGAAGTATAAAAAACAGAAAATCATTCATCAACAGATAACCCAGGTTAATAATGTATCCCAAGGAGACTACAGTCAAAGCGCTTTAGCCATGAAAACTTGATTTCTAATATTCATAAAAAAGTTTTCTCTGATTCTACAAACTTCAAGTGGGACCAGTCTGCTGTGAAAGAAACATTAATCCCCTTCGATTTCAGGCCAGTACAGTGGTATTTTGGTGGAAGTTACTGAAGTTCCCAGCAACAAAACACAACAATACCAGGGTAGCGAGATTGTAAATGCAAACAAAATAATACAGAATACCAGATAAAGCAAAAAACTCACCTTGGAAACTTCAGCAAGGGGAATGGCGGTACAATTGTTGTAAACCATGAGACGCATACTACACATCCAAAGCAGCTCTGCTATGGCAGACAAACTCAATGGACCAATTTCTCCAGCATTAATTGAACTAAACTTTAGGTTGTTCGAGCTCCAACGACAGCTCCGAAAGTTATGAAGAGTTCACGAACAGTCTCGGCAAGGGAATGATTCACATACAGGAGTATAGGATCGACTGCTTGATATGAAATAACCTGGATAGGTTAGTTTTTTATGGCATCGGGTACTTGAGACAACCCTTCCCCAGGTTACTCCTGGGTGGATTGACTTTCTACTGCTTCATTCAGAAAAAGACAAAGAGCCATGAATGATTTTCTACGAGTTGTCCTGGTGGGCATGATAACTTTTAATCATATAAACACTTGGGCTCACCTACAAGTGGTAACTCATGGTATGCCAAGCATCATGTAAGGCCTATATTTTAGCTCAGTAAAGCCCACGGTGATCAAATGACAGAAGGAAACTCAATAAAGGATGTAAATAATCTGGTTCACCCAACAGGAAGAAGGAATACTAACCTATGACATGAATACTAACCTATGACTGGGCAAACAGAAAGACACAGTGTACACCCAGTACAGTCCTCTGTTACATGTGGCAGATGGGTTTGAGCATCAAAACTAATGGCTTGGTACCCACAGTCATTACAGGTCATGTAGCACTTGCCGCAGTTGATACAAAGATCTTCATCAATCACAGCTACCACTTGCTGACTGTTGTCCAGGTCACCATAACTTCCAATACCACTCAACGCCAAACCGATAACATCCTGTAACAATCAAACACTTCTGCTAACAATATTGTAATAATAACTGAATGACAACAACAACAATCGTTATTTGTACTCTCTCGCACTAATTGTACAAATATATCTATGATAAAAGTCCTACCTAATGTAGAGTATTTTTTGCAAACAACCAATAATACCAGACATACATATTCTTAAAGAACAGTTATTCTCGTATAAGAATTAAGACCTTATACCATAATATGTTTTACTTTTTTAAACAATGAAAATTACTTTTTTAAATTTTTAAAACAATGGTAATTAATTTCTAAACTTTCTGTTCATTGTTAGCCGTAAAGGCCACCACTCACATTGAGGTTCACTGAGATCCTCTGTAAAGGTTCACACAATCAAGAAACAAGAATACAAACTCCGTAAAAACAAAATTGAGTGATAAAATGTCACATTTCGGTGTCAGCTCTTTTTTGTCGGCAAACTTAAATGACCGATCAATTAAAATGTAGTCTAGAAAGAAAGATGCATTCTTTTAGCAGTGTCCATTTAACAAAGGTTTCTAACAATAGAAATGGTCTTAGAAATGATATCCTCTTCCTATCGACCTTGGCCACCACTATCTTCTGTTGATATATGTGATGAGACTGTATCCTGCTCCCCCAGTGCACGCAATATTGGAGTCATCTTTGATCAGTCCCTTTGTATGGTACCTCATGTTAATGCAGTCTGTCAATCGTTCTTTTTCCATCTTCGTAATATCGGCTTAATACGCAAATATCTTACTTATGACACTGCAAAGATCATTATTCATGCCTTCGTAGTTTCTAAACTTGATTATTGTAATTCTTTATTGTACGGCCTGCCATCCTATCTTATTCGGAAGCTTCAACACGTTCAAAATTAGGATATACATACATGTATGTATAGTGTAAGTATATACATGTATGTAAGTACAATAGAAGTGCTGTAAGTAGTGTAAGTAAGTGTTAGTCCTGTAAATAAAATTGCACTGAAAAAAATATTATTTAATATTATTTCTGCAGTAATGGATGGAGTACCTGCGTCAGAAGTGAAACAACAAATGAGAAAAATCGGAAAATGGATCATCTGTAAACAGTGGCAATTTTGATGCCACTGACTTCGGGTTTTAATCCGCAAGATAAGTTAAGGTTACAGCCCACTAGCATTGTTAAGAAATAGTGCAAAACGCAACAGTAAGAAAATATACAAGGAGATGTGACACTGTTGAAAACATTAATGAAGTTATCGGTTATCCTCGTCCAAGAAACTGAGACAATTATAAAGAAAGTACCGCTCCGATCACCAAAGCAAGTAATAATTCTCATTTTCATTCCTATTTTTTTAATTCTCTATTCAGCCAGTATCGGTGATTTTTCTCTTTCTTTGTTTCGTTTTGAGATATCTTGGATATTAAAAAAAATGTGTCCAACGCAGAGTCACTATACCATAAGGACAGCACCACTCGGATTCCTACTTGGCTGCAGGGTGACCAAATACGAATAACCTGTGTTGTAATAACTTCTTTTCTTTTCTTCACTTTTTTTCTTACCTTTCCAAGGTGATATTAAAGACTTTTGGAACTTCCATCCTTGTGAAATGTCTTTTCTTCTATTTATCAACTATTTGTTCATCAGTAATTTTGCCATGTCCATGTTTATGTGTTTTTTTTTTTACAATACCGTATTACTAAATAGTGAAACATGTCGTTCGAATTCTCCTCAATATCTTGTCTGTTGATCGTCTAAAACTTTTAATCAGGGCTTGAATCATTAAAAAAATCACACAGCTCATTGATTTTGTGACTTTCAATATCTTCTTTTTCGGCAATCAAGTATGGTTAAACCTGTATCAGCAGACACTTTCAGAAAATGAGCTTTTTATATAATGTAGCTTCTTTATGTAGAAACGTTTGTGGGAAAATCTATTCAATGTAGATCACTTCTGCGGTAACATATTGAGTGCTTGCTTCAGACATTCAAAGAAAAACTAACTTGACACGGTGCAAGCGACTGTAAAACGGCTTTAGATGGCAGATGTTCGAAACCGGGGCGGGGGTGGGGAGGGGGTTGGCAAGCACTCCTATATGAAAAGGTCTGAGGTGCTTGTGTCACTTAGGTGCTGATGATGAAACATCACAAGTTTTAGTTATCAAAGTATCGTTTAGGGGGCTGGAAATAATTTTTCTTCTTTACCGGGACACGTGTCTTTTAAAATCCTCAGTTTGGTCGGCCATCTTATGAATTTGACCTGACATCAACTAGCATAATTGATTAGTATAATCAAATATCAATACCGATCAATAACGGTTATTTTCTGAGACATTTATGTCCTTCCAGAAATACATAGTGAAAGATCTTTGCATAGAGAATCAGCTCCAACTGCATAGAGAATCAGCTAAGACCTGGTCTTCGAATGCAAGTATAATGCGAATGGGGTCTATGGTGTTGGTTTTGGCCAGCAAAGAAACGAGCTAATCAGATGCTTTCTTTGAACCTCGCTAAACACCCAATAGTTATAAACCAGCAGATGACATTTCTTGAATCAAGCTAGGGGTGATTCCAGAAGATACATGTATGCAGTCACAGTAGCGTTCTTTGCACCAAATAAGGGAGAAGTGACGTTACCTCAAATATAGCTGCTATCCCTGGTCAAAATGAGAGGGTGGTATGACTAAAAAAATTAAAATAAGTGTGTGGATCTGAACTCAAGTACAGGAGTTTATCACATTAGCGATGCTACAACACATGCATCTAACATGTTGTGTTCTACCACAAGGAAAAGCACTCAACATTTGTGTGTAATTCTGTATGAAATCTTTCACCTAACATATAGTCAGCACTGGCGCTAACTAATCTGCGCATGCATTTCAAGCTTTTGTTCTTAAGAGAATAGCACCACAAGGATAGCAAGAGATTTGCAGAAACACATATAGAGGATATTACATGCTTGCGTGTGGATGTGAATTTTATCTTCGAGTGTTCAACTCGATATCTCACGGGTGGGCGCAGCAAACGAGTGAGATATCGAGTTGAACACGAGAAGATAAAATTCATGTCCACAAGCGGGCATGCAATATTCTGTTTATTCTATAAATATACTAATGACGACGATTTTCTGAAGATTTCCGACCACTTTCCGAAGATTTTCCAAAATTGTTGCGAAGGCCAGACGAACGTTTCCAAACATTTTTCGGACATTTTCCGAAGATTTCCGAGGAGGGACCGATAATGTTTCGATCATACAGCAGCACATCTGAGTACTTTTTAAGAGATTATGTAGCAATAGCAATGGTACTCTTAAGACTCGTGAAAACAACATGATATTTTCACGTGTGAAAGAACATGTTATTTCCACGTGTGAAGATATGTTTACGTGCGAAAGCTCACCTGGTATTTCACTGGTGTTTATATAATAAATATAGTTCTGTGATGTTATGAAGAAAGTAACATAAATATGACACATTTTGTGTAATGCACATAGGTACCTACTCCACCTACTCCCCCTTCCTGCAAGGTTAATTGATTAATTGACACCTTGTGGTGTTAGTGTGTAAGCACCTTAGCAGACGGACAGGAGCTCCCTAAACCATCCCAAAACACTCTGCACTAATAATTATAACTAATCACTCTGGGAGGAAGTCGTTTCACCTCCAGGTTTAATAATAACTTGAACTTCGCTATGACAGTGAAAGTCACTATTGGCATATTGCTTCGCTCACTGCTCGCAGTTTGAGCACTCTCGTGACTCCACAATGCAATCCAACAATGTGTAACCGTACATCCTGTGCCCAAGTTCAGGAGTTGCCATAAAGCCATTATGGTAATAACCGGGAGGGCACATTGTATACATATTTGTATTTGTATTACGCTCACTGTTTACACAGTTTGAGCACTCTATGGATTGGGTGGAGAGCCTTGTAAGAGGTGTTCACTATTGGCATATTGCTTCGCTCACTGCTCGCAGTTTGAGCACTCTCGTGACTCCACAATGCAATCCAACAATGTGTAACCGTACATCCTGTGCCCAAGTTCAGGAGTTGCCATAAAGCCATTATGGTAATAACCGGGAGGGCACATTGTATACATATTTGTATTATATATATATATAAATTAAAAAAGCTATATAGCTTTTTTAATTTTTAACTTTTAAACTATCCTGAAGAAGGCCGAAGGCCGAAACGTCGATTAAACGCTGGAACTGTTAAGAGTTTGTCTCTTCGTCGTTTTATTATACCAATCTATCTATCTATCTATAATAATTATTTTGAAGAAGCTGGAAATCCAACAATGTAGTCACAAGTTAGTAGGATCCAAAGGATACACAACGCTTTGCTATATTAATTAAGTAGTTTTGAATGAAGAAATAGCTACAGCGAACTACTAACTGATCCTTTTTGAATGAAAAAAACATATATATGCCGTGAGTGGGAATCGAACCCGCGTCCCCCTGGTTACTAGTCGGGTCTGCTACCATTGCACCATCACGACAACCCTGCTGGAAACAGAGCAATCAGTGAGGTAACAGGTTAGCCGCGGGGTTCCCCGGCGTTTTAATCATTCAGGAACAGGACATACATCGGATCATCCAAGGATGATTCATAGGCTACCAGCAAAGTAAATTAATTATTTTGAATGAAGAAGCTGGAAATCCAACAATGTAGTCACAAGTTAGTAGGATCCAAAGGATACACAACGCTTTGCTATATTAATTAAGTAGTTTTGAATGAAGAAATAGCTACAGCGAACTACTAACTGATCCTTTTTGAATGAAAAAAACATATATATGCCGTGAGTGGGAATCGAACCCGCGTCCCCCTGGTTACTAGTCGGGTCTGCTACCATTGCACCATCACGACAACCCTGCTGGAAACAGAGCAATCAGTGAGGTAACAGGTTAGCCGCGGGGTTCCCCGGCGTTTTAATCATTCAGGAACAGGACATACATCGGATCAGCCAAGGATGATTCATAGGCTACCAGCAAAGTAAATTAATTATTTTGAATGAAGAAGCTGGAAATCCAACAATGTAGTCACAAGTTAGTAGGATCCAAAGGATACACAACGCTTTGCTATATTAATTAAGTAGTTTTGAATGAAGAAATAGCTACAGCGAACTACTAACTGATCCTTTTTGAATGAAAAAAACATATATATGCCGTGAGTGGGAATCGAACCCGCGTCCCCCTGGTTACTAGTCGGGTCTGCTACCATTGCACCATCACGATCAGTTAGTTTTTTTTCATTCAAAAAGGATCAGTTAGTAGTTCGCTGTAGCTATTTCTTCATTCAAAACTACTTAATTAATATAGCAAAGCGTTGTGTATCCTTTGGATCCTACTAACTTGTAACTACATTGTTGGATTTCCAGCTTCTTCATTCAAAATAATTAATTTACTTTGCTGGTAGCCTATGAATCATCCTTGGATGATCCGATGTATGTCCTGTTCCTGAATGATTAAAACGCCGGGGAACCCCGCGGCTAACCTGTTACCTCACTGATTGCTCTG
>CAXHUQ010001225.1:0-17952 GCA_964020085.1 Micromussa lordhowensis
CTTCGCTGTCTTCGTAGCGCACCACGTTAACCATTTGGCCACCCTGACGTCCCTTGGGAATATTAGCATAAATAGTCGGGGTGGATAGTTTTTGAAGTTTGGAGGTCCGACTGAGAGTGCGTGCATGTCAGACAAGTTAAAATGGACTAGATTCAAGCAAATTGTTAGTTCGATAGATCAGCATAGAGCTTGGCAAGTTGCTAGACTGCCAAGAGAATTGAAATGCGTTGTTTTTCAGCTGTCGTGAGTTTATTTTAAGTATTACAGACAACGCATCCCACATGTGTTGGACGTTCCCGTCATCGACACAGTTTGCACCCAAGCCATTTCGTTGGCAGGCAGGCAGGCAGACAGCCAGCCAGCCAGCCCCTTCCGGGCTTGTTGGGATTGTTGGATCCAGCTGAATGCTGGAAACGTCCCTTTGCCGAGGAATTTAGCTCTGTGTATCTTAAAGACAGAGTAATTCCTTCTTTATCAATGTGCTACTACACGAAATAACTTTGAATGGCTATAGACTGGTAGTGAGTTCACGCTACAACCTATTTTCTTTTTTTTAACTGATGTATGTCTGATGTTATGAATACCGTGTTAAGACTATGCACCGAAATATATAACTGTGCATAAATATGGCCATGTCGTCTCGAGAGTACCATCTGCGCATCTCCATCTAAAAGGAAATTACTCTCCTGTATGGCTTTTGAGGCCAAAAAGACTACATCCAACGTCTTTTCATCCAATCAGGAATTGTACAATTAAAATAACCGTGCTTCCAACAAAAAGTTCGCGTCTTGTCAACACAAACCTCCACATATCAAAACCGCAGCGGAGAGCTGAACTATGGCTTTCTGTGAAGGCCTGCATCGTCCTAAATGGACCGAACAAGAGCTTCGTACATCGAGAATCGATTGAACTTCAAGCAAACTAGGCCACAATTAGGAGTAAGCGAACACTCCGTATGTTGTCCCTACGTCAATGATCATCGACCGGTAGTCACACAAAAAAATCTCTCTCCCGCTAGCGAATGACAGACAGTTTTTTCTCATAGTTAGCTAGCCCGAAAACGCCTCAATTGGAGAAAGCAAGGAAATGCTACTCACGATCGGTCGGTCTTTGACGAGATTTCCTTTCACTCTGTTCGTGGCCATGTTTTAAGACGTGAACACCCTCGTGGAGTTCAAACGTTGTTGTCGCTCTGAACCAGATGATCTCAAATGCCAAAGAAATAGTACACTGAACACGCGATAATGTAGTTTCTGGCAGGTTGCGACTTGATGAAACAGTTGATCATTGAAGAATTATTCTGCAATCAAGTCACATCAAATAAAATCAAATACAACCTATGTTTGGTAGAAGTGAGTTTAAGCCAAGAAAACAAAGAAAGTAACTTAAAATTTCACCGCGGGCTAAATTAAAAATCTTAGGAAGCCATAATGCCGCAAAACGCTTCTTGTTTTTCCGTTTCTAGCGCTGATGAAAAGTTAAAAAAATACCGAAAGTAGGGAAAAGGAAAACTAACAAGGAATTACGAGCAGGAAAAAGGAAAAAAAAAAATGATCAGGAAAATCAAGACAAGCAGAAATAAAAACCAAAAAACCTCGCAGGACTTCTTGGGGGAGGAATTACTCGGCCCCAAGCCAGTTTGAGAGTAATTCCTTGTTCGCAGACCCAAATCTCCACGTACCACGTAGCCGGGGAGAGGTTATTCGTCCCCCAAGCCAGTTTGAGAATAACCCCTATGCGGTAGTGTGATTCGAACCCACGACCTGCGACCTTCGCTGTCTTCGTAGCGCACCACGTTAACCATTTGGCCACCCTGACGTCCCTTGGGAATATTAGCATAAATAGTCGGGGTGGATAGTTTTTGAAGTTTGGAGGTCCGACTGAGAGTGCGTGCATGTCAGACAAGTTAAAATGGACTAGATTCAAGCAAATTGTTAGTTCGATAGATCAGCATAGAGCTTGGCAAGTTGCTAGACTGCCAAGAGAATTGAAATGCGTTGTTTTTCAGCTGTCGTGAGTTTATTTTAAGTATTACAGACAACGCATCCCACATGTGTTGGACGTTCCCGTTCATCGACACAGTTTGCACCCAAGCCATTTCGTTGGCAGGCAGGCAGGCAGACAGCCAGCCAGCCAGCCCCTTCCGGGCTTGTTGGGATTGTTGGATCCAGCTGAATGCTGGAAACGTCCCTTTGCCGAGGAATTTAGCTCTGTGTATCTTAAAGACAGAGTAATTCCTTCTTTATCAATGTGCTACTACACGAAATAACTTTGAATGGCTATAGACTGGTAGTGAGTTCACGCTACAACCTATTTTCTTTTTTTTAACTGATGTATGTCTGATGTTATGAATACCGTGTTAAGACTATGCACCGAAATATATAACTGTGCATAAATATGGCCATGTCGTCTCGAGAGTACCATCTGCGCATCTCCATCTAAAAGGAAATTACTCTCCTGTATGGCTTTTGAGGCCAAAAAGACTACATCCAACGTCTTTTCATCCAATCAGGAATTGTACAATTAAAATAACCGTGCTTCCAACAAAAAGTTCGCGTCTTGTCAACACAAACCTCCACATATCAAAACCGCAGCGGAGAGCTGAACTATGGCTTTCTGTGAAGGCCTGCATCGTCCTAAATGGACCGAACAAGAGCTTCGTACATCGAGAATCGATTGAACTTCAAGCAAACTAGGCCACAATTAGGAGTAAGCGAACACTCCGTATGTTGTCCCTACGTCAATGATCATCGACCGGTAGTCACACAAAAAAATCTCTCTCCGCTAGCGAATGACAGACAGTTTTTTCTCATAGTTAGCTAGCCCGAAAACGCCTCAATTGGAGAAAGCAAGGAAATGCTACTCACGATCGGTCGGTCTTTGACGAGATTTCCTTTCACTCTGTTCGTGGCCATGTTTTAAGACGTGAACACCCTCGTGGAGTTCAAACGTTGTTGTCGCTCTGAACCAGATGATCTCAAATGCCAAAGAAATAGTACACTGAACACGCGATAATGTAGTTTCTGGCAGGTTGCGACTTGATGAAACAGTTGATCATTGAAGAATTATTCTGCAATCAAGTCACATCAAATAAAATCAAATACAACCTATGTTTGGTAGAAGTGAGTTTAAGCCAAGAAAACAAAGAAAGTAACTTAAAATTTCACCGCGGGCTAAATTAAAAATCTTAGGAAGCCATAATGCCGCAAAACGCTTCTTGTTTTTCCGTTTCTAGCGCTGATGAAAAGTTAAAAAAATACCGAAAGTAGGGAAAAGGAAAACTAACAAGGAATTACGAGCAGGAAAAAGGAAAAAAAAAATGATCAGGAAAATCAAGACAAGCAGAAATAAAAACCAAAAAACCTCGCAGGACTTCTTGGGGGAGGAATTACTCGGCCCCCAAGCCAGTTTGAGAGTAATTCCTTGTTCGCAGACCCAAATCTCCACGTACCACGTAGCCGGGGAGAGGTTATTCGTCCCCCAAGCCAGTTTGAGAATAACCCCTATGCGGTAGTGTGATTCGAACCCACGACCTGCGACCTTCGCTGTCTTCGTAGCGCACCACGTTAACCATTTGGCCACCCTGACGTCCCTTGGGAATATTAGCATAAATAGTCGGGGTGGATAGTTTTTGAAGTTTGGAGGTCCGACTGAGAGTGCGTGCATGTCAGACAAGTTAAAATGGACTAGATTCAAGCAAATTGTTAGTTCGATAGATCAGCATAGAGCTTGGCAAGTTGCTAGACTGCCAAGAGAATTGAAATGCGTTGTTTTTCAGCTGTCGTGAGTTTATTTTAAGTATTACAGACAACGCATCCCACATGTGTTGGACGTTCCCGTTCATCGACACAGTTTGCACCCAAGCCATTTCGTTGGCAGGCAGGCAGGCAGACAGCCAGCCAGCCAGCCCCTTCCGGGCTTGTTGGGATTGTTGGATCCAGCTGAATGCTGGAAACGTCCCTTTGCCGAGGAATTTAGCTCTGTGTATCTTAAAGACAGAGTAATTCCTTCTTTATCAATGTGCTACTACACGAAATAACTTTGAATGGCTATAGACTGGTAGTGAGTTCACGCTACAACCTATTTTCTTTTTTTTAACTGATGTATGTCTGATGTTATGAAT
The DNA here is from genome assembly GCA_964020085.1 of Micromussa lordhowensis. Lineage (NCBI taxonomy): Eukaryota > Metazoa > Cnidaria > Anthozoa > Scleractinia > Lobophylliidae > Micromussa > Micromussa lordhowensis. The sequence goes on from CAXHUQ010001225.1 coordinate 4,124, forward strand.
ACCGTGTTAAGACTATGCACCGAAATATATAACTGTGCATAAATATGGCCATGTCGTCTCGAGAGTACCATCTGCGCATCTCCATCTAAAAGGAAATTACTCTCCTGTATGGCTTTTGAGTCCAAAAAGACTACATCCAACGTCTTTTCATCCAATCAGGAATTGTACAATTAAAATAACCGTGCTTCCAACAAAAAGTTCGCAGTCTTGTCAACACAAACCTCCACATATCAAAACCGCAGCGGAGAGCTGAACTATGGCTTTCTGTGAAGGCCTGCATCGTCCTAAATGGACCGAACAAGAGCTTCGTACATCGAGAATCGATTGAACTTCAAGCAAACTAGGCCACAATTAGGAGTAAGCGAACACTCCGTATGTTGTCCCTACGTCAATGATCATCGACCGGTAGTCACACAAAAAAATCTCTCTCCCGCTAGCGAATGACAGACAGTTTTTTCTCATAGTTAGCTAGCCCGAAAACGCCTCAATTGGAGAAAGCAAGGAAATGCTACTCACGATCGGTCGGTCTTTGACGAGATTTCCTTTCACTCTGTTCGTGGCCATGTTTTAAGACGTGAACACCCTCGTGGAGTTCAAACGTTGTTGTCGCTCTGAACCAGATGATCTCAAATGCCAAAGAAATAGTACACTGAACACGCGATAATGTAGTTTCTGGCAGGTTGCGACTTGATGAAACAGTTGATCATTGAAGAATTATTCTGCAATCAAGTCACATCAAATAAAATCAAATACAACCTATGTTTGGTAGAAGTGAGTTTAAGCCAAGAAAACAAAGAAAGTAACTTAAATTTCACCGCGGGCTAAATTAAAAATCTTAGGAAGCCATAATGCCGCAAAACGCTTCTTGTTTTTCCGTTTCTAGCGCTGATGAAAAGTTAAAAAAATACCGAAAGTAGGGAAAAGGAAAACTAACAAGGAATTACGAGCAGGAAAAAGGAAAAAAAAAATGATCAGGAAAATCAAGACAAGCAGAAATAAAACCAAAAAACCTCGCAGGACTTCTTGGGGGAGGAATTACTCGGCCCCCAAGCCAGTTTGAGAGTAATTCCTTGTTCGCAGACCCAAATCTCCACGTACCACGTAGCCGGGGAGAGGTTATTCGTCCCCCAAGCCAGTTTGAGAATAACCCCTATGCGGTAGTGTGATTCGAACCCACGACCTGCGACCTTCGCTGTCTTCGTAGCGCACCACGTTAACCATTTGGCCACCCTGACGTCCCTTGGGAATATTAGCATAAATAGTCGGGGTGGATAGTTTTTGAAGTTTGGAGGTCCGACTGAGAGTGCGTGCATGTCAGACAAGTTAAAATGGACTAGATTCAAGCAAATTGTTAGTTCGATAGATCAGCATAGAGCTTGGCAAGTTGCTAGACTGCCAAGAGAATTGAAATGCGTTGTTTTCAGCTGTCGTGAGTTTATTTTAAGTATTACAGACAACGCATCCCACATGTGTTGGACGTTCCGTTCATCGACACAGTTTGCACCCAAGCCATTTCGTTGGCAGGCAGGCAGGCAGACAGCCAGCCAGCCAGCCCCTTCCGGGCTTGTTGGGATTGTTGGATCCAGCTGAATGCTGGAAACGTCCCTTTGCCGAGGAATTTAGCTCTGTGTATCTTAAAGACAGAGTAATTCCTTCTTTATCAATGTGCTACTACACGAAATAACTTTGAATGGCTATAGACTGGTAGTGAGTTCACGCTACAACCTATTTTCTTTTTTTAACTGATGTATGTCTGATGTTATGAATACCGTGTTTAAGACTATGCACCGAAATATATAACTGTGCATAAATATGGCCATGTCGTCTCGAGAGTACCATCTGCGCATCTCCATCTAAAAGGAAATTACTCTCCTGTATGGCTTTTGAGGCCAAAAAGACTACATCCAACGTCTTTTCATCCAATCAGGAATTGTACAATTAAAATAACCGTGCTTCCAACAAAAAGTTCGCGTCTTGTCAACACAAACCTCCACATATCAAAACCGCAGCGGAGAGCTGAACTATGGCTTTCTGTGAAGGCCTGCATCGTCCTAAATGGACCGAACAAGAGCTTCGTACATCGAGAATCGATTGAACTTCAAGCAAACTAGGCCACAATTAGGAGTAAGCGAACACTCCGTATGTTGTCCCTACGTCAATGATCATCGACCGGTAGTCACACAAAAAATCTCTCTCCCGCTAGCGAATGACAGACAGTTTTTTCTCATAGTTAGCTAGCCCGAAAACGCCTCAATTGGAGAAAGCAAGGAAATGCTACTCACGATCGGTCGGTCTTTGACGAGATTTCCTTTCACTCTGTTCGTGGCCATGTTTTAAGACGTGAACACCCTCGTGGAGTTCAAACGTTGTTGTCGCTCTGAACCAGATGATCTCAAATGCCAAAGAAATAGTACACTGAACACGCGATAATGTAGTTTCTGGCAGGTTGCGACTTGATGAAACAGTTGATCATTGAAGAATTATTCTGCAATCAAGTCACATCAAATAAAATCAAATACAACCTATGTTTGGTAGAAGTGAGTTTAAGCCAAGAAAACAAAGAAAGTAACTTAAAATTTCACCGCGGGCTAAATTAAAAATCTTAGGAAGCCATAATGCCGCAAAACGCTTCTTGTTTTTCCGTTTCTAGCGCTGATGAAAAGTTAAAAAAATACCGAAAGTAGGGAAAAGGAAAACTAACAAGGAATTACGAGCAGGAAAAAGGAAAAAAAAAATGATCAGGAAAATCAAGACAAGCAGAAATAAAAACCAAAAAAACCTCGCAGGACTTCTTGGGGGAGGAATTACTCGGCCCCCAAGCCAGTTTGAGAGTAATTCCTTGTTCGCAGACCCAAATCTCCACGTACCACGTAGCCGGGGAGAGGTTATTCGTCCCCAAGCCAGTTTGAGAATAACCCCTATGCGGTAGTGTGATTCGAACCCACGACCTGCGACCTTCGCTGTCTTCGTAGCGCACCACGTTAACCATTTGGCCACCCTGACGTCCCTTGGGAATATTAGCATAAATAGTCGGGGTGGATAGTTTTTGAAGTTTGGAGGTCCGACTGAGAGTGCGTGCATGTCAGACAAGTTAAAATGGACTAGATTCAAGCAAATTGTTAGTTCGATAGATCAGCATAGAGCTTGGCAAGTTGCTAGACTGCCAAGAGAATTGAAATGCGTTGTTTTTCAGCTGTCGTGAGTTTATTTTAAGTATTACAGACAACGCATCCCACATGTGTTGGACGTTCCCGTTCATCGACACAGTTTGCACCCAAGCCATTTCGTTGGCAGGCAGGCAGGCAGACAGCCAGCCAGCCAGCCCCTTCCGGGCTTGTTGGGATTGTTGGATCCAGCTGAATGCTGGAAACGTCCCTTTGCCGAGGAATTTAGCTCTGTGTATCTTAAAGACAGAGTAATTCCTTCTTTATCAATGTGCTACTACACGAAATAACTTTGAATGGCTATAGACTGGTAGTGAGTTCACGCTACAACCTATTTTCTTTTTTTTAACTGATGTATGTCTGATGTTATGAATACCGTGTTAAGACTATGCACCGAAATATATAACTGTGCATAAATATGGCCATGTCGTCTCGAGAGTACCATCTGCGCATCTCCATCTAAAAGGAAATTACTCTCCTGTATGGCTTTTGAGGCCAAAAAGACTACATCCAACGTCTTTTCATCCAATCAGGAATTGTACAATTAAAATAACCGTGCTTCCAACAAAAAGTTCGCGTCTTGTCAACACAAACCTCCACATTATCAAAACCGCAGCGGAGAGCTGAACTATGGCTTTCTGTGAAGGCCTGCATCGTCCTAAATGGACCGAACAAGAGCTTCGTACATCGAGAATCGATTGAACTTCAAGCAAACTAGGCCACAATTAGGAGTAAGCGAACACTCCGTATGTTGTCCTACGTCAATGATCATCGACCGGTAGTCACACAAAAAAATCTCTCTCCCGCTAGCGAATGACAGACAGTTTTTTCTCATAGTTAGCTAGCCCGAAAACGCCTCAATTGGAGAAAGCAAGGAAATGCTACTCACGATCGGTCGGTCTTTGACGAGATTTCCTTTCACTCTGTTCGTGGCCATGTTTTAAGACGTGAACACCCTCGTGGAGTTCAAACGTTGTTGTCGCTCTGAACCAGATGATCTCAAATGCCAAAGAAATAGTACACTGAACACGCGATAATGTAGTTTCTGGCAGGTTGCGACTTGATGAAACAGTTGATCATTGAAGAATTATTCTGCAATCAAGTCACATCAAATAAAATCAAATACAACCTATGTTTGGTAGAAGTGAGTTTAAGCCAAGAAAACAAAGAAAGTAACTTAAAATTTCACCGCGGGCTAAATTAAAAATCTTAGGAAGCCATAATGCCGCAAAACGCTTCTTGTTTTTCCGTTTCTAGCGCTGATGAAAAGTTAAAAAAATACCGAAAGTAGGGAAAAGGAAAACTAACAAGGAATTACGAGCAGGAAAAAGGAAAAAAAAAATGATCAGGAAAATCAAGACAAGCAGAAATAAAACCAAAAAAAACCTCGCAGGACTTCTTGGGGGAGGAATTACTCGGCCCCCAAGCCAGTTTGAGAGTAATTCCTTGTTCGCAGACCCAAATCTCCACGTACCACGTAGCCGGGGAGAGGTTATTCGTCCCCCAAGCCAGTTTGAGAATAACCCCTATGCGGTAGTGTGATTCGAACCCACGACCTGCGACCTTCGCTGTCTTCGTAGCGCACCACGTTAACCATTTGGCCACCCTGACGTCCCTTGGGAATATTAGCATAAATAGTCGGGGTGGATAGTTTTTGAAGTTTGGAGGTCCGACTGAGAGTGCGTGCATGTCAGACAAGTTAAAATGGACTAGATTCAAGCAAATTGTTAGTTCGATAGATCAGCATAGAGCTTGGCAAGTTGCTAGACTGCCAAGAGAATTGAAATGCGTTGTTTTTCAGCTGTCGTGAGTTTATTTTAAGTATTACAGACAACGCATCCCACATGTGTTGGACGTTCCCGTTCATCGACACAGTTTGCACCCAAGCCATTTCGTTGGCAGGCAGGCAGGCAGACAGCCAGCCAGCCAGCCCCTTCCGGGCTTGTTGGGATTGTTGGATCCAGCTGAATGCTGGAAACGTCCTTTGCCGAGGAATTTAGCTCTGTGTATCTTAAAGACAGAGTAATTCCTTCTTTATCAATGTGCTACTACACGAAATAACTTTGAATGGCTATAGACTGGTAGTGAGTTCACGCGCTACAACCTATTTTCTTTTTTTTAACTGATGTATGTCTGATGTTATGAATACCGTGTTAAGACTATGCACCGAAATATATAACTGTGCATAAATATGGCCATGTCGTCTCGAGAGTACCATCTGCGCATCTCCATCTAAAAGGAAATTACTCTCCTGTATGGCTTTTGAGGCCAAAAAGACTACATCCAACGTCTTTTCATCCAATCAGGAATTGTACAATTAAATAACCGTGCTTCCAACAAAAAGTTCCGCGTCTTGTCAACACAAACCTCCACATATCAAAACCGCAGCGGAGAGCTGAACTATGGCTTTCTGTGAAGGCCTGCATCGTCCTAAATGGACCGAACAAGAGCTTCGTACATCGAGAATCGATTGAACTTCAAGCAAACTAGGCCACAATTAGGAGTAAGCGAACACTCCGTATGTTGTCCCTACGTCAATGATCATCGACCGGTAGTCACACAAAAAAATCTCTCTCCCGCTAGCGAATGACAGACAGTTTTTTCTCATAGTTAGCTAGCCCGAAAACGCCTCAATTGGAGAAAGCAAGGAAATGCTACTCACGATCGGTCGGTCTTTGACGAGATTTCCTTTCACTCTGTTCGTGGCCATGTTTTAAGACGTGAACACCCTCGTGGAGTTCAAACGTTGTTGTCGCTCTGAACCAGATGATCTCAAATGCCAAAGAAATAGTACACTGAACACGCGATAATGTAGTTTCTGGCAGGTTGCGACTTGATGAAACAGTTGATCATTGAAGAATTATTCTGCAATCAAGTCACATCAAATAAAATCAAATACAACCTATGTTTGGTAGAAGTGAGTTTTAAGCCAAGAAAACAAAGAAAGTAACTTAAAATTTCACCGCGGGCTAAATTAAAAATCTTAGGAAGCCATAATGCCGCAAAACGCTTCTTGTTTTTCCGTTTCTAGCGCTGATGAAAAGTTAAAAAAATACCGAAAGTAGGGAAAAGGAAAACTAACAAGGAATTACGAGCAGGAAAAAGGAAAAAAAAAATGATCAGGAAAATCAAGACAAGCAGAAATAAAAACCAAAAAAACCTCGCAGGACTTCTTGGGGGAGGAATTACTCGGCCCCCAAGCCAGTTTGAGAGTAATTCCTTGTTCGCAGACCCAAATCTCCACGTACCACGTAGCCGGGGGAGAGGTTATTCGTCCCCCAAGCCAGTTTGAGAATAACCCCTATGCGGTAGTGTGATTCGAACCCACGACCTGCGACCTTCGCTGTCTTCGTAGCGCACCACGTTAACCATTTGGCCACCCTGACGTCCCTTGGGAATATTAGCATAAATAGTCGGGGTGGATAGTTTTTGAAGTTTGGAGGTCCGACTGAGAGTGCGTGCATGTCAGACAAGTTAAAATGGACTAGATTCAAGCAAATTGTTAGTTCGATAGATCAGCATAGAGCTTGGCAAGTTGCTAGACTGCCAAGAGAATTGAAATGCGTTGTTTTTCAGCTGTCGTGAGTTTATTTTAAGTATTACAGACAACGCATCCCACATGTGTTGGACGTTCCCGTTCATCGACACAGTTTGCACCCAAGCCATTTCGTTGGCAGGCAGGCAGGCAGACAGCCAGCCAGCCAGCCCTTCCGGGCTTGTTGGGATTGTTGGATCCAGCTGAATGCTGGAAACGTCCCTTTGCCGAGGAATTTAGCTCTGTGTATCTTAAAGACAGAGTAATTCCTTCTTTATCAATGTGCTACTACACGAAATAACTTTGAATGGCTATAGACTGGTAGTGAGTTCACGCTACAACCTATTTTCTTTTTTTTAACTGATGTATGTCTGATGTTATGAATACCGTGTTAAGACTATGCACCGAAATATATAACTGTGCATAAATATGGCCATGTCGTCTCGAGAGTACCATCTGCGCATCTCATCTAAAAGGAAATTACTCTCCTGTATGGCTTTTGAGGCCAAAAAGACTACATCCAACGTCTTTTCATCCAATCAGGAATTGTACAATTAAAATAACCGTGCTTCCAACAAAAAGTTCGCGTCTTGTCAACACAAACCTCCACATATCAAAACCGCAGCGGAGAGCTGAACTATGGCTTTCTTGTGAAGGCCTGCATCGTCCTAAATGGACCGAACAAGAGCTTCGTACATCGAGAATCGATTGAACTTCAAGCAAACTAGGCCACAATTAGGAGTAAGCGAACACTCCGTATGTTGTCCCTACGTCAATGATCATCGACCGGTAGTCACACAAAAAAATCTCTCTCCCGCTAGCGAATGACAGACAGTTTTTTCTCATAGTTAGCTAGCCCGAAAACGCCTCAATTGAGAAAGCAAGGAAATGCTACTCACGATCGGTCGGTCTTTGACGAGATTTCCTTTCACTCTGTTCGTGGCCATGTTTAAGACGTGAACACCCTCGTGGAGTTCAAACGTTGTTGTCGCTCTGAACCAGATGATCTCAAATGCCAAAGAAATAGTACACTGAACACGCGATAATGTAGTTTCTGGCAGGTTGCGACTTGATGAAACAGTTGATCATTGAAGAATTATTCTGCAATCAAGTCACATCAAATAAAATCAAATACAACCTATGTTTGGTAGAAGTGAGTTTAAGCCAAGAAAACAAAGAAAGTAACTTAAAATTTCACCGCGGGCTAAATTAAAAATCTTAGGAAGCCATAATGCCGCAAAACGCTTCTTGTTTTTCCGTTTCTAGCGCTGATGAAAAGTTAAAAAAATACCGAAAGTAGGGAAAAGGAAAACTAACAAGGAATTACGAGCAGGAAAAAGGAAAAAAAAATGATCAGGAAAATCAAGACAAGCAGAAATAAAAACCAAAAAAACCTCGCAGGACTTCTTGGGGGAGGAATTACTCGGCCCCCAAGCCAGTTTGAGAGTAATTCCTTGTTCGCAGACCCAAATCTCCACGTACCACGTAGCCGGGGAGAGGTTATTCGTCCCCCAAGCCAGTTTGAGAATAACCCCTATGCGGTAGTGTGATTCGAACCCACGACCTGCGACCTTCGCTGTCTTCGTAGCGCACCACGTTAACCATTTGGCTCACCCTGACGTCCCTTGGGAATATTGCATAAATAGTCGGGGTGGATAGTTTTTGAAGTTTGGAGGTCCGACTGAGAGTGCGTGCATGTCAGACAAGTTAAAATGGACTAGATTCAAGCAAATTGTTAGTTCGATAGATCAGCATAGAGCTTGGCAAGTTGCTAGACTGCCAAGAGAATTGAAATGCGTTGTTTTTCAGCTGTCGTGAGTTTATTTTAAGTATTACAGACAACGCATCCCACATGTGTTGGACGTTCCCGTTCATCGACACAGTTTGCACCCAAGCCATTTCGTTGGCAGGCAGGCAGGCAGACAGCCAGCCAGCCAGCCCCTTCCGGGCTTGTTGGGATTGTTGGATCCAGCTGAATGCTGGAAACGTCCCTTTGCCGAGGAATTTAGCCTGTGTATCTTAAAGACAGAGTAATTCCTTCTTTATCAATGTGCTACTACACGAAATAACTTTGAATGGCTATAGACTGGTAGTGAGTTCACGCTACAACCTATTTTCTTTTTTTTAACTGATGTATGTCTGATGTTATGAATACCGTGTTAAGACTATGCACCGAAATATATAACTGTGCATAAATATGGCCATGTCGTCTCGAGAGTACCATCTGCGCATCTCCATCTAAAAGGAAATTACTCTCCTGTATGGCTTTTGAGGCCAAAAAGACTACATCCAACGTCTTTTCATCCAATCAGGAATTGTACAATTAAAATAACCGTGCTTCCAACAAAAAGTTCGCGTCTTGTCAACACAAACCTCCACATATCAAAACCGCAGCGGAGAGCTGAACTATGGCTTTCTGTGAAGGCCTGCATCGTCCTAAATGGACCGAACAAGAGCTTCGTACATCGAGAATCGATTGAACTTCAAGCAAACTAGGCCACAATTAGGAGTAAGCGAACACTCCGTATGTTGTCCCTACGTCAATGATCATCGACCGGTAGTCACACAAAAAATCTCTCTCCCGCTAGCGAATGACAGACAGTTTTTTCTCATAGTTAGCTAGCCCGAAAACGCCTCAATTGGAGAAAGCAAGGAAATGCTACTCACGATCGGTCGGTCTTTGACGAGATTCCTTTCACTCTGTTCGTGGCCATGTTTTAAGACGTGAACACCCTCGTGGAGTTCAAACGTTGTTGTCGCTCTGAACCAGATGATCTCAAATGCCAAAGAAATAGTACACTGAACACGCGATAATGTAGTTTCTGGCAGGTTGCGACTTGATGAAACAGTTGATCATTGAAGAATTATTCTGCAATCAAGTCACATCAAATAAAATCAAATACAACCTATGTTTGTAGAAGTGAGTTTAAGCCAAGAAAACAAAGAAAGTAACTTAAAATTTCACCGCGGGCTAAATTAAAAATCTTAGGAAGCCATAATGCCGCAAAACGCTTCTTGTTTTTCCGTTTCTAGCGCTGATGAAAAGTTAAAAAATACCGAAAGTAGGGAAAAGGAAAACTAACAAGGAATTACGAGCAGGAAAAAGGAAAAAAAAATGATCAGGAAAATCAAGACAAGCAGAAATAAAAACCAAAAAAACCTCGCAGGACTTCTTGGGGGAGGAATTACTCGGCCCCCAAGCCAGTTTGAGAGTAATTCCTTGTTCGCAGACCCAAATCTCCACGTACCACGTAGCCGGGAGAGGTTATTCGTCCCCCAAGCCAGTTTGAGAATAACCCCTATGCGGTAGTGTGATTCGAACCCACGACCTGCGACCTTCGCTGTCTTCGTAGCGCACCACGTTAACCATTTGGCCACCCTGACGTCCCTTGGGAATATTAGCATAAATAGTCGGGGTGGATAGTTTTTGAAGTTTGGAGGTCCGACTGAGAGTGCGTGCATGTCAGACAAGTTAAAATGGACTAGATTCAAGCAATTGTTAGTTCGATAGATCAGCATAGAGCTTGGCAAGTTGCTAGACTGCCAAGAGAATTGAAATGCGTTGTTTTTCAGCTGTCGTGAGTTTATTTTAAGTATTACAGACAACGCATAACGCATCCCACATGTGTTGGACGTTCCCGTTCATCGACACAGTTTGCACCCAAGCCATTTCGTTGGCAGGCAGGCAGGCAGACAGCCAGCCAGCCAGCCCCTTCCGGGCTTGTTGGGATTGTTGGATCCAGCTGAATGCTGGAAACGTCCCTTTGCCGAGGAATTTAGCTCTGTGTATCTTAAAGACAGAGTAATTCCTTCTTTATCAATGTGCTACTACACGAAATAACTTTGAATGGCTATAGACTGGTAGTGAGTTCACGCTACAACCTATTTTCTTTTTTTTAACTGATGTATGTCTGATGTTATGAATACCGTGTTAAGACTATGCACCGAAATATATAACTGTGCATAAATATGGCCATGTCGTCTCGAGAGTACCATCTGCGCATCTCCATCTAAAAGGAAATTACTCTCCTGTATGGCTTTTGAGGCCAAAAAGACTACATCCAACGTCTTTTCATCCAATCAGGAATTGTACAATTAAAATAACCGTGCTTCCAACAAAAAGTTCGCGTCTTGTCAACACAAACCTCCACATATCAAAACCGCAGCGGAGAGCTGAACTATGGCTTTCTGTGAAGGCCTGCATCGTCCTAAATGGACCGAACAAGAGCTTCGTACATCGAGAATCGATTGAACTTTAAGCAAACTAGGCCACAATTAGGAGTAAGCGAACACTCCGTATGTTGTCCCTACGTCAATGATCATCGACCGGTAGTCACACAAACAAATCTCTCTCCCGCTAGCGAATGACAGACAGTTTTTTCTCATAGTTAGCTAGCCCGAAAACGCCTCAATTGGAGAAAGCAAGGAAATGCTACTCACGATCGGTCGGTCTTTGACGAGATTTCCTTTCACTCTGTTCGTGGCCATGTTTTAAGACGTGAACACCCTCGTGGAGTTCAAACGTTGTTGTCGCTCTGAACCAGATGATCTCAAATGCCAAAGAAATAGTACACTGAACACGCGATAATGTAGTTTCTGGCAGGTTGCGACTTGATGAAACAGTTGATCATTGAAGAATTATTCTGCAATCAAGTCACATCAAATAAAATCAAATACAACCTATGTTTGGTAGAAGTGAGTTTAAGCCAAGAAAACAAAGAAAGTAACTTAAAATTTCACCGCGGGCTAAATTAAAAATCTTAGGAAGCCATAATGCCGCAAAACGCTTCTTGTTTTTCCGTTTCTAGCGCTGATGAAAAGTTAAAAAAATACCGAAAGTAGGGAAAAGGAAAACTAACAAGGAATTACGAGCAGGAAAAAGGAAAAAAAAATGATCAGGAAAATCAAGACAAGCAGAAATAAAAACCAAAAAAACCTCGCAGGACTTCTTGGGGGAGGAATTACTCGGCCCCCAAGCCAGTTTGAGAGTAATTCCTTGTTCGCAGACCCAAATCTCCACGTACCACGTAGCCGGGGAGAGGTTATTCGGCCCCCAAGCCAGTTTGAGAATAACCCCTATGCGGTAGTGTGATTCGAACCCACGACCTGCGACCTTCGCTGTCTTCGTAGCGCACCACGTTAACCATTTGGCCACCCTGACGTCCCTTGGGAATATTAGCATAAATAGTCGGGGTGGATAGTTTTTGAAGTTTGGAGGTCCGACTGAGAGTGCGTGCATGTCAGACAAGTTAAAATGGACTAGATTCAAGCAAATTGTTAGTTCGATAGATCAGCATAGAGCTTGGCAAGTTGCTAGACTGCCAAGAGAATTGAAATGCGTTGTTTTTCAGCTGTCGTGAGTTTATTTTAAGTATTACAGACAACGCATCCCACATGTGTTGGACGTTCCCGTTCATCGACACAGTTTGCACCCAAGCCATTTCGTTGGCAGGCAGGCAGGCAGACAGCCAGCCAGCCAGCCCCTTCCGGGCTTGTTGGGATTGTTGGATCCAGCTGAATGCTGGAAACGTCCCTTTGCCGAGGAATTTAGCTCTGTGTATCTTAAAGACAGAGTAATTCCTTCTTTATCAATGTGCTACTACACGAAATAACTTTGAATGGCTATAGACTGGTAGTGAGTTCACGCTACAACCTATTTTCTTTTTTTTAACTGATGTATGTCTGATGTTATGAATACCGTGTTAAGACTATGCACCGAAATATATAACTGTGCATAAATATGGCCATGTCGTCTCGAGAGTACCATCTGCGCATCTCCATCTAAAAGGAAATTACTCTCCTGTATGGCTTTTGAGGCCAAAAAGACTACATCCAACGTCTTTTCATCCAATCAGGAATTGTACAATTAAAATAACCGTGCTTCCAACAAAAAGTTCGCGTCTTGTCAACACAAACCTCCACATATCAAAACCGCAGCGGAGAGCTGAACTATGGCTTTCTGTGAAGGCCTGCATCGTCCTAAATGGACCGAACAAGAGCTTCGTACATCGAGAATCGATTGAACTTCAAGCAAACTAGGCCACAATTAGGAGTAAGCGAACACTCCGTATGTTGTCCCTACGTCAATGATCATCGACCGGTAGTCACACAAACAAATCTCTCTCCCGCTAGCGAATGACAGACAGTTTTTTCTCATAGTTAGCTAGCCCGAAAACGCCTCAATTGGAGAAAGCAAGGAAATGCTACTCACGATCGGTCGGTCTTTGACGAGATTTCCTTTCACTCTGTTCGTGGCCATGTTTTAAGACGTGAACACCCTCGTGGAGTTCAAACGTTGTTGTCGCTCTGAACCAGATGATCTCAAATGCCAAAGAAATAGTACACTGAACACGCGATAATGTAGTTTCTGGCAGGTTGCGACTTGATGAAACAGTTGATCATTGAAGAATTATTCTGCAATCAAGTCACATCAAATAAAATCAAATACAACCTATGTTTGGTAGAAGTGAGTTTAAGCCAAGAAAACAAAGAAAGTAACTTAAAATTTCACCGCGGGCTAAATTAAAAATCTTAGGAAGCCATAATGCCGCAAAACGCTTCTTGTTTTTCCGTTTCTAGCGCTGATGAAAAGTTAAAAAAATACCGAAAGTAGGGAAAAGCAAAACTAACAAGGAATTACGAGCAGGAAAAAGGAAAAAAAAATGATCAGGAAAATCAAGACAAGCAGAAATAAAAACCAAAAAAACCTCGCAGGACTTCTTGGGGGAGGAATTACTCGGCCCCCAAGCCAGTTTGAGAGTAATTCCTTGTTCGCAGACCCAAATCTCCACGTACCACGTAGCCGGGGAGAGGTTATTCGGCCCCCAAGCCAGTTTGAGAATAACCCCTATGCGGTAGTGTGATTCGAACCCACGACCTGCGACCTTCGCTGTCTTCGTAGCGCACCACGTTAACCATTTGGCCACCCTGACGTCCCTTGGGAATATTAGCATAAATAGTCGGGGTGGATAGTTTTTGAAGTTTGGAGGTCCGACTGAGAGTGCGTGCATGTCAGACAAGTTAAAATGGACTAGATTCAAGCAAATTGTTAGTTCGATAGATCAGCATAGAGCTTGGCAAGTTGCTAGACTGCCAAGAGAATTGAAATGCGTTGTTTTTCAGCTGTCGTG
>CAXHUQ010001226.1:0-16422 GCA_964020085.1 Micromussa lordhowensis
AGTGTTGGACGATGTGGGGCTTCGGCTGCGTCAACTTCATATTTTGAGAGCTAACAGAGAGTCTCTATATCTTTATCTTTGTAAATTTAATTCGTTACTCGGTGCTTTATGTACTCCTTGGTTGTTAATAATACCGAAAGTAACCGTAATGAACAAAGTATTTGTAAATAGACCAAATGTTATAATGTTTCTACTGTGTGGAATCAATTGTTGCAAAGTTCAACTAGACTTCTTAAATCCCGCATGCCGCCTTCTTCGCCTTTCCTCCTTTCCCTAGCGTTCCTAAAACGTTTACAAACGAGGCGACGACGGGTAGAAATGATGTGAGTGCTTCTAGACGTCCTTTGCGTTTCACTGTAGTTTGCGCCGCTACATCTGTAAAGTAGAAAACAGAAATGAGCGATATTCCAGCGCTTGATAATGAAATTGGTATATCCTGCCTTTATCAGAGCTATAGGGTGAGCTCACCCTACCATCACCCCCCCCCCCCCCATCCATTACCTTTGGCAATCTGGGCATTTTTCTCCTGCACGGTTTTGACAAGTTCCATCATGTTTCGTTGCTGCATGGCGGCTTCCTCACGCGCCATCTTCATGCTGGCTTGAAAGAACTCCATGTTCTTGCTCGTCATCTCTTGCAGCATGCCCATGTTTTCTGTCATCCTTCGTTCCATCAACTCCATTTGTTCACGCATGCGTTCAAGGTACGTCTCCCTGCATAAAATGAAAATCAATGCTTACAGCGTCAACTGTTTAGCGATGGGACGTTGTCGAGCAAACTTGAAATGTGGTCTGGTCACATGGGGGTGATGAAGGCTAATAGAGACTCGTGAAGATTGGGTTCTCTCATAAAGGTCAAACAGACAGCATTCTTCTCACATGAGACCCGGATGCGATCAAATGTTGTAACGTGTGACAATATAATTGTTTCTTCCACTTACTTTTCCTCATCTCTCATATTATCAATTCTTTCGTTATACTCCTCGCTGAGTTTCATTGCTTGTTCTTTGTATTGGTCCATCTCCTCAGCCATCATGACCTCCACGCGTCTGTGTTCTTCCTGAATGTGCTCGAGTTTCGAGGAAAACTCGGCTGCCTTTTGTTTCTCCTCGAATTCTTCTTCTTTGAAATTCTGCAGCTTCTCAAAAGTCTTCTCTTCCGATTTCATGAACTTCAGAAAGTCGCCATAGACTTCTTCTTTTGCCGGACCTGTTACAGACAGTTATACCTGTTCTTTCTTAAATTGTTCTTGTATTATGTTGCATGTTGCATTGAATTTCTATTCTATTCTTCTACATTCTCTTCTGTCGTTTTAATTGTATTGTAATCTATGCTACATTGTAGAACAGTACTAATACTCATTTACCAATACTACTCTATTCATTTACCTTTGGCGTTGGCTCTGTACTCCATCTCAAGTTCCTTCAGGTCTTCCGTCAGATGCTCGTAGGTATATCCACTGTCGCCTTTCGCAAGCTTTTTCGATATCTTTTCCCACAGCTGGTCTCTAAGCTTTTCGCAGTATTTAATGGACTTCTCGTTGTTGACTCGCCAGTAATGGTGAAATATACCCGACTTATTCTCCGTTCCTGTCCCTGCGCTTTTCTCTAAAAATAAAATCTTATGAGCGTTATCTCTGGTAGAGGAGCTTCGTAGGATGATATGAGTGGATCGACACACCGTATGGAGCAGTGGACTAGGTTTCAATGTACCTTTGCTGCCGAACACGGCTTGCTGTAAGCTTCTCAAGAATTCCGTTTGCTCCGCTTCGTTACACATTGGCCCCAGTGCCTTTCTGACATGTTCTTGTGCCGACGTGTAATATTTTCTGTGCACACTTATGAGTGTGTGGCCATCTCCTATATCAGAGGGCAATACAGTATGTATCAGAACTGAACTATGCAACAAGTCTGTTTGCCTCATTTAACTTCTGTGCACCATAAAAAAGGGGGACGGTGTACATATGATCACCTTCTACCACCATAAATACAGGCATGTGCATATGCTCCTAGTCAAAATTTCTACCTCCATGTTCCATGTTACCCTTCACTATCCCTTGACTACTTCATGTTACCCTCAACTACCCAATCTTGTACACAACTACCCTATCTTACCCTCCACTACCCTATCTTATACGCAACTACCCCTACTCCACTTTCGTTTCGTACCCTCCACTTCCTCTATTTCTCCCTACCTCCAGCTTCCAAAGGCTCCTCGGCACGTTCTTCCAGAGCAGCGGTCATGCCTTTCTTATAAATCTCCAAAGCCTCGTTGTGAACGCGTTCCGCGATGATCCTCAGTGACGTCTGCCAGCTGGTCTCTACCACCGGAATCGCGTTGGGGTCATTCACTGCCTTCACGTACGTCTCCAACATGCATGAGAGTTGCGCTCCGTTGACGCGGGACTCTAGAGAATTTGACAAATAAACGATCGAGCAAAATGTCCCGCCAACTTCATTTCTACTGAAACATTTCGTATAATATACAAAGATAGCTTGTGCATGTTGTGTAATAGAACCGAAACAATGCCCATCTTCGTGTGGACAGCGTTCCATCAGAATAAAACTATTTCATGCACCTTGGAGTTGAAGTCCCACTTCAGTGTATTTTTTTAGTCTACTTTTGCAATATGAGAAATCATGAGTTCATAACTTCTCCATGACTTCCCCATGACTGCATGAGAAATCATGACTTCCCTATTTCTCTGAAGATTGTTCTGTAACTCTTCCGTGCAACACTATACCCTCCTCGAGGAGCGAGGCCCCAGTACCGTCTTCCTTCTTACCCGTCGTATATCCAGTGTTTGGCTTCACCTTGCTGATAATATGATCAATAACTTTAGGAACAGCCGCTGTAAAGTGTGGCGAAAGTTGATCTTCGCTCGCGACGATGTTTTGCATAACGGCAGCGTCTTCTGACGGGGGAGGCAAAGTGATGCAATCGATAGATGGGAAAAACATTTTCAGGGCTTTCGCAACTTTGTCGCTAGGCGTCTCTTCAAAACCTTCGCTTGGCTTTAGAACACGATCCTAGGGAGTGATATATGGCTTTAAAAATCCACGTTCATTCTGTATTTCATTTAACTGTCCCATCATTAAACTACTGGTATGTTGATATACTGAATAGCTTTCAGTTCTATAGCTGTTCCACCTCAAGTTCCACTAAGGTTCATTCCTTATTGATCTAGTGTTCTTATACAGAAGGAAACCTAAACTAAAACTTAACTATCTGCATTGGTACTGGACAGCGTTCTAAACTCATGTTCTCTCTAAAGGTCCAGTAAGGAACATCCCTTATTGACCCATTGTTACTACTGGATAGCTTTAACAGTTGCCCTGCCTTTCTTTATTTACCAGTAAAAAGGTCCGCGCAGCAATTGTATTTCCCTTCGCGTCTGTTGGTGTTAAAGTGACATCACGAAGTAACCACAAAAAGTCAGGAAATACTTTAGAAAATTGCTTGTAGTCCTCGCTTCCTTCACGATTCACCCTCAGGCCATTTACCAACTGCACGAAACATCTGAACAGAGAAACTTTAAAGTTTACGAAAATTCTCAAAACGATTCCATCTCTGAGACAACGAGGACAGAGACCATTACAATGCCTCGTCTCTCTAATTCATCTCTTAATGTTTTAACAAACGAGACACGACAGGTGATCAACTCTCACGCAAACTCTCGATTATCAACTCTCGATTGTCAACTCTCATGCAACTCTCGTTCTCGTTTGTCCGGGACACGAAAGGTAATGAAACTCTCATGTAAACTCTGATGCAACTCGATCGTTCTCGTTTGACCGGGAAACGAGAGTCTGGAAACCCTCATTTAAACTGTGGCTTCCCAACTCTTATGCAACTCTCGTTCAACTCTTGTTCTCGTTTGACCAGTGCGCGACACTCGCTCTCGTGAGCAGTGCTGATGAGTGATGAAAATGTCAGCAAACTCTGACTTGCGAACTCTCTCATCGACTCTAACGCTCGTTTAGCCAAAGCTATTTAAAGAATGATACGTACTGTAGTTCCTCCAACTGCGCTTGCCTGGGGACAGATATCGTGTTAAAAATAAAGTACGAACTGAGTAAGATGGTGAGCACCAACAATGAGATGTCGTTCTTCTTCTCGGCCGAAGCTGCGTCGATGCCTTCAGTATCAACGAGTAGAACGGAGAAACCATCTCCTTGGAGAAGCTGCGGGGATTTTTTTACAAAAACAACAGAGAATAATTATGGAGTGTACCATTATGCTGGTAGCTGATGATCATACAACCAAGGGAAAACTACCTCTGGTATAAAAAACGTCATTTCCATTACATAATGTCATAATGGCGCTTGAATCTACTCAATGTAGTGCGCGCACTAATATTTGCCAAGGCGAAAGAATTGTTATGCATCTATCCATGGGTTTTGGGTTTGGTAGTGACGATGCCGCGTGCCTGCGATGAAGCCCGCGATCGCCAGATTTTTTTTCAGCCAGCGTACACTACCTACCTGGGTACCAATCCATATCCCAAAGGTCTCCGGGTCCATGCTGTGACCTAACTTGAACGCATCAGACGAACCCAACAATCGCGATAATATATACGACTTTCCGCTCCTAGCCATGCCAGCTATCGAGACCACTGCTAGAGGATCGCGAATGGTCGACAGTAGAGCCACTGTTGATGGTACGACCTCTAAATGAGTTCGCTTCACTCCGGGCGTATGCGTCAGTCTGCCTGACTTTGCGTCATATTTCACATTGTTTGGTAGCACGAGAGGCAAGGAGCTATGTTTCACTGCCTCGCCGGCACTATCAGCAGCAACCAGGGGAACTCTTTTGAACTTGTCCATGTTTCCAAGCTTTAAGTTATTCAGAATAGAAGTCGAGAACTCTGCCCTCACCTATAGCAGTGGTACAACGTCTCAACGTCTTCGAAGAAAGCCTAAATGTCTCTCCTGTTGTCAGAACTGTATGTGCGTCGCATTTGTGCGTTGCAAATGAAAGCAAAGTGATTGAACACCCGAAATTGTGATTATTCATCGCTTTGAACTGAAAGTGTTTCGTGTCTGTGACATCAGCATAATCAAATAACCGGATATTACAACACCGGAGGATTTTCATGCACCGGCGTGTGCTCGTCTTGTTTGCATTTGCGTTCTATAAAATCTGTATTTTGCTGAGAAGAATTTATCAGCCGTGTCATAGAATGCGTATTGTACTGTGTTAAAGGTATTTGTGAAAAAATAGTATTAAACTCGAACAATTTTATATGTGGGCACAAGTACACAAGTACTCAGAAAATATTGCGTCGCTTGCAAGTTTCTGCGAATCCCGTGTTCCTAATTTTATATCATGCGGTTCGTGGAAATGCGAATTTCATTGTGTTTTTGCTTAAACAAAGACAAAACAAGTTGACCATAAGATTGGCCTTTAACCTATCGCATCCACAAGTTGTTTTCACATTATGTATTGTTATATTCAAAGAAAATGATGAAAAATAAATGAAAACGAATATTGACAGACAATTATAAATGATTTCATTTTAATACCGGGAATTCCCCGATGGGGGGTTTCCAATTTCACAACAGTGCTAGGGCATTTTCTGCTTAGAGGGATACTAAGAATTCAGTTTCGTTTTAATAAGTCCTGTCTAAAAGGAAGGGCCAAACTAAAGCTTGTTTTGTTCGTATACGTGTTAATACGAAAGTATCAAGAAATGTCTTCTTCAATGCGAACTCATCTCGCGGACTCGGGTTACACAATTCTGCCGATATGCCAAGACAACCCTGACAAATACGACTTGTCCATTCCTCTCATTCTGCCCAACGACCACGAGTACGATTTAACAACGAAAAGTATTGTGAAAAAGGACAATGTGCAAAGAACGAGTCTCTACGTCGTGCCTGCTGCTCTGGAGTTGCTGAGTTCTGTCAACACTCCGCTTGCTGTCATAGCGATATGTGGCCCAATGCGAACTGGCAAGTCTTACATCTTATCAAGGTGGGCAACGATCAGGTTTTTCGTCATATATAGTAGAGAGATTCAGATCGAGTTCAAGGTTCCAACTTATTGGATGATTCACAAGGTTCTCTAAAATGAAAAGGGAAAACAATGCTTTTTGTTCCATATCTTGTTCTAAAATAGTCAAAGGTATAGGTAATGCACAGTTGATGAAGCAGCATTCATGACTAACTATAGGAGGGAAATAAAGTGACATTCATAAGCGCGTGTATTTTCCCTTTTTATTTAAATGCTTCTGCCAGAAAGAATGATTGTTCAGCTAATTTATTCACTTCCTTTTTCGTTTTCTTAATTTTTGTTTGTCTTGACAAAACTGAAGACTTGTGTTGAGGTTGAGGTTTTTTGCGTTTTCGTTTCAAAGATTGCTGGGTGAAGCGAACGCCTTTGATCTTGGCCACACGTTTGATCCAAAGACGTTCGGTATATGGATGGGAACGAAGATTCTTAAAGAAAAAGACAAAAATGGAAACGAACAAGCTGTTCTCCTGTTGGATACTGAAGGAATTGGTGAGAATGAATTCATGTCGCTTGAGTTCGATTCTATTAGATCTATATTAATTGTATTAAGCGTGTTTCAGTTTGTTATGAAAGTGGAACTAGCATCAAAATTTTTATTGTTTTGAATGAAGGAACTCTTAAGACTGTAACGTAACTTCTCTTGAAGATTGTTGTAAAATACGCAACATTTACTGATATCTCATACCTGTAACGGAGTAAATTACATCACATCGTTAATTGCAATTCTTTATTAAACAAAATGAAATATCTCAACAACTAAGCATGGAAAGAAAAATCTTCAAAAGAAGTTACTTTACAGTTTTAAGAGTTCCTTCATTCAAAACAAAAAAAATTTTGATGCTAGTGCCACTTTTAAGTAATCGTTACGTAATTGTATTTAAAGTAATCGTAATTTGTAATTTGTAAATTTTAGTCACAGCACCCTTATCGATTTCGAACGGACACTGAATATTTCGTTATTTCTCTTTTGTCAGACGCTCCAGGGGCGAACGTGACCCAGGATGCTGGTATTCTTGTTTTGACCATTTTGATATCCTCCATTCTCATATATAACTCGCAGAATGTTCCGTACAAGAAGGATTTGGAGAAACTTGAGTATGTAGCACAATTAACACAATCTCTTAATACGTACTGCCCAAGTAATTTTGCTCGGAATGACTTGAACCAGTGACTTTGACACTGCGCTCCGTTACTCTCTCTTTTACATTTAATACATTACATTATTCAGCTCACTCCCCATTGGGGCTTTTCAATGACTGATCACATCAAATATCTTATTTATACTGTATTATGTACTTAGCCAACATTATCTATTTTTACAACAGTTGTTTTACTCTACTCTTTTGCAACGAAACTTGACAGCAATTTACTCCACTTATAAATGTTGTTTTGCGCTCAATTTCCAGTTGTTTTGTTCGCTTGGCTGAGGGATTCGAAGTGAAGAGAAACATTGAAATAGAAGTTGGAGAGATCTCTCAATACTTTCCGCATTTCATCTGGCTTCTGCGTGACGTCAGTTTGATTACATCCGACGATGGGCAAGGCGGAGAGATGGATCCCACTGATTACATCAAGAAAAAGGTTCACATTCGACTGTAATAGATCTTTATTTAGGTTGCATTATCCGTCTAGCCAGTCACACAAGGTTTAGATGATGGAAATTATCCAGTATGAACTATATGCATTTTCAGACCTATAATTATACAGGAGCAGATGAGAAATTTTCTACAATCATAGGCAGAAATTGAACCAACGCCCTAACCACATCAGGCTATACTACGTATATTTAACCATAACCCTAAACTGATACCCTAGGTCCTTTCAAGAGGAAAAGGCTTCAAAACTGACAAGTCAGACGAAGTAGGTCGAGCGATAGTCACTTTCTTCCCTGATATTGAATGCAAAACCCTGCCCACACCGCACAGCGATGAGAAGGTCATGCAGAACATCGCAAATCACACGGAAGATCTTAATCCAAAGTTTCAAGAGGGCGTGCAAGAATTCATGAAACATTTGATCGCAAAAGTTCGGAACAATGGCGCGAAGCATGGCTATCAAAGTGGCTCTGTTGTGACTGGTGCGTAAACTGGTTTATCTCCAAGATGTTCAGCTTTTAACGAGATATGCCTACCTCCCTATGTACATCTACTAACCCAACACACCACCTCCCCCATCAAACACCCACCTACCTCCCCCATCAAACACCCACCTACCCATCATGTGCGTATCATGTACTTACCTGGCCACCTTCTATCTAGTACTTACCATATGCTGTAACCTATAGTCATCCACAATATACCCATTTATCTACCTATATCCAGCAACACCTAACTCATCACCTATTGATTCTCATCTTAATCTTCTCAAGGTACATTGATGTGTGGATTACTGGAAGAATACGTGAAAGCAGTGAATGATCCTAACGCTATTCCATGCCTCGATAATGCTTGGCAAAACACTGTTGAATTACTGAGAACAAAAACCATGGACGAACTTGTGGAGAAGTACAAGACTGCCATGACGGTATGCAAGATTATGCAACCTTAATGCATCATTTGTTCATTCTGCGGTTACGATGAAAGATGTGACAGAATAGCCGGTTCCCCTTATCGCCATTGCTGAATACATGCAACTACCATGATAGTTCGCGGGTATTTTACGTATTTTATTGATAATTCCATAACACGTCCAAAAAGCATGCTGGTAGTTGTATTCAGAATACGTAATAAGGGGAACCGGCTATTGATTACATATTTTACTGTTTCAGGAAAAAATCCGGACTGCGAGTGTCCGTGGAGACAAAACCTATCCCTTGGAAGAAGACGGCGCTCACCAACGACGAGGCTCTCCAACCTTGATGGCACTTCATGACGAGATCCTGAAAGGTTTGACGAAAGAATTGCTTGAGAAGGTCGCGCATTTTGGTGCTGCTGATATGAAAGGCTTAAAGAAGAACAGCGAGGAGTTATTGAATGCGTTTCAGAAGAAAATCAGTAAGTTCAATTATAAGATAGGTCACGTTTTGCGTTTTGTATCAGGGCGTTAGTGGAGCCGATGGAGACATGACTCGTGCTATGCCTTAGACAATCGGGATGAACAGTTTAGAACTTATAGTGCTGTCCAGTATAAATACAGTTAGTTAAGAATGGCTCTTACTGGACCTCTAGGGGGATCTATTTCGGAATGATGGAGCTATCCAGTTGAATTAATTCTGTGCAGTTTAGTTTCGCTTTCACCACTAGCTGTCGTTCTTTTCTATAGTTGAAGTGCGCAAAAAGAAAGGATTCACAATGGACGCTCGAGGCAATAGAAAAGAATACGAAGGAATGGAGGTTTTTGGAGGCGAATTGGTTCAGTTCATCCGTAAGAACCGATCTCTCTCTTCAGAATTCTGCACCAAACTCTACGAAGAACTTTTTGCGCCGATTCAAATCAAAATTGAACGGGAAATCGAGACGTACACGTTCAAGCAACTGGAAGCAGATTTGATGAAAATGAACGAGGATTACCTGAAGCGAGCCATTGGTCCGGAAAAGTGGAACATTCTCAGCGAGATGGACAAGAAAACGGTGGAAGCACAGAAGAGTAATTTCAAGAAGTTGAAAGGCTACCAGGAGAAAGTGATGAAGGAGAGACAAAGGACGAAAGAGGCGGAGATCGAGGCGAGACAGAGAAGTGAAGAGTTGAAGAAATTACATCAAGAGGCGATCAGAGAGAAGGAAAAGAACGCCGAGAATTTGAGGAACATGCAGACAAATTTCCAAAACCAAATAGAAAAGGTGATATTCCTGTTTTCACATAACTTTCACGTGGTCATATTCTAAAGTTTTTTGACTTCGTGTTTCCAGTTAAGACAAGAGGAAGCCATGCGTCGACAGGAGGAAATGCAAAAATTACAAGATCTGCAGAAAACTAATTTCGCTGATTTTCAGTATATGATCAAGGTAAACTTCCTTGCTGACTTTATTCTGCTGTCAAACTGGAAGGTTTTGAGTCTCGAAAGCCTGTTCAATGCTAAACATTAGCTCAGCATACATAATGTTCAGGCAAGCCTTGATTTAATTTAGTAAACTCTATTTGGTGTCTTGTGTTTCGCGTGCATGATGTAGGAATTTAATCAGAACCAAAATAAGAGCATGGAAACGATGATGGAGAACCTAGCACGTGAGAGAGAGCAAAATAAGGAACAGATGACAGAGTTGACGAAAGCCATTGCAAACATGCCGCCTCCAGTTGGTAAGTAACTAAAAGTAATGATTCCTATCTCTCTTCACTCCAGATTTATCTCGGCATATTTTGACCGGGGGAAGTAAGGAAGGCAAGGCCCCCCAAATTTTTTCACCTAAAAAAGTGCCCTCTTTTCAGTGACAAATGGCCGTTTTTCTTAACGAGAAATAAATACATTTTATCTTGCCGAGCAAAGAGTGCCTTATATAAGATTATGAAATCAAGCAACTCCAAATTCCGATTGGGGTTTGTGGTAAATTCTAAACTGAACAGTATCGTACTGCAGTCCTGTATTTGAGGTGCTATCAAGTGACAGTGTAAATCACAGTATATACTGTAGTGTTAACTTTAGCAAAATACGCGTGCCCTCTCTTTCCCTAATGTCTGTCTTCCATTTTCTAGTTCAGGTGAAGGAGAAAGGGGGAAGTTGCTGCGTTATGTGATGTCAACAGTTAACAGCGCGAAGCCTATGGTGAAGCTTCGAAATTTTTGAGAACATTTATGATCAAAACCAAAAGTTTAGTGTGCCAAGATATTACTACAGCACTGTGATTTCAAACTCGTCAGAAAGGTGTATTTCAGTTAAGACATGTTTAAAAGATAAAATTATCTTCATAACTGATCACTAATTCCTTTCATATTCCTTGTTGAAATAGTATCTCATACTGTACGTCCATAATTAGCTATTCCTCTTCTTCGATGCCTCCTTTGGAGGTTGGGGTGTCACTGCTATCATCTTCGTTGACGTAACTTGCGTCATCATCACTCACGTCACCTTCACCTCCGGTGTCGTAACTTCCGCTATTGTCACTTCCGGTACCATCACTTACGTTGTCGACACTTCTGATTTCCTCACTTCCGGTGCCATCACGCCTGTCCATATCGCTTTCAGTGACATTACTTTCAGTACCACTACTTACGGTAACACTTACGCTTCCACTACTTGTATTACTTTTTCCCAAGTCACTTTCGGTGACATTACTTCCGGTAAGATTACTGTTAAGTTCACTTCCTATGACATCACTTCCTGTGAGACTACTTCCGGTAACACTCAGGTATACACTTTTTCTGCCCGTTACATTACTCTCGCGTTTTTGGATCGAGCTTCCATGTCCCCTGCTTGATCCCTCGTTATAATCACATGTTTTATCTTCTCCGCTTTCTACATCTTGGGGTGACGCTAAAGTCTTCTCAGCAGGCTTTAATTTATTCAACAGCCATTTCACTGGTTTCTGCAGGAAGGAAACAGTATTTCTACCTCTTTTGCTGTTTTTGTCTTCATCTTCTGGTCTTCCATCCATCCCTTTTTCGTATTCCTCCACAGTGTTCTCACCATTTTCTTTATCATGGCTCTCGATTCCTTCAGAACAACCTCTTTCGCCAACTGAACTATGAAGTTGTTGATAATTCCCACTCTCGTACTCGAGAACGTGTTGTTTTCTTGTCAATTTCTCTTTAAGCCAACTGTAAAACGTTTTGAAAAGGTATCCGAGCGCTTTCTTAAGCGAGTCACGAGCCGCGTTGAAGCTGGGTCCCAAGGTCTTTCGCCATAACGGTTTGAGTACTTTCTTCAACAACATGAAGGGCAGGATGCAGCAGAAGCAGACTTCAAACAAGAAATTTGTTATCTTCCTTGGTTTGCCGCTCTCCGCACTTACTCCTCTGTAGACGAGAAAGAATAATTTCATGTTATAACTACCATATCGTGGATCGTAATTTCTGAGCTCGGAGTGCGTAGTTCTATGAGTTTTAACTTTTCTTACGGCAAGAGCAATCTTTGGGTCTCTATAGAATTGCCTTCTGCTCTAACCTTGTTCTTTGGAAGATTCTTTGAATTTTAGGAAAAGACTTACAGAAATTCTTGTGTTTTCCTGTCCTCGTCTTCCTCGCTCTCGCTGTCTTTCTGGATGACGACGACAGTTGGTGCAGGAGGCGGTTTGTCCGGACTCTGCATCGCCCTGTACGCTTTCTTCGCCACGATTTTGAAAATCCCCGTCGGAGCAAAACTGCACAACACTCGAATGATAATGAGGACGACAATGATGGCGACTATTGCCAGATACGACCAGAAGTGAGGTAGAAGACCCCAAATGCCTTTCAGCACTGAGAAAGCGCCCTTGAAGATGTCGCCCACCGTTTCAAAAACCTCCCCCAAAGTATCCGAGATTGAGTCCATGAAGTCGTTATAGGTTCCAGGCCTGCCTTGGTCGAACGTTACGTCTGATTCATTCACACATACGAAGTTCTCCTGGTCAGTACACTGTGAGCGGGAAAGTTAGCAAGTCTGATCAGTTATGGAGACCACTCATTTTGTTTACTTCAGGACGTCGGAGGCAGTAAAATTATTATATACTTTGTAAAATTATCTTATTATTGGATATAGCCCTATTAGTTTCAAAGTGTTCTCCCTATAGAGGTTCAGTAAAAACCATCCCTTCTTGCTTCAGTGTTACTGCAAGAGGAAACGATGCAAAGTATCTTGTAGTGTTTGCTAGAGTCAAACTGGAAGTAATCTTCATGTTTGTACAGTAGTAGTAGTCAGTAGTTGGGTAAAATCAGACACAAGTATATTAATGGAATCGACTAGCCCCAGATTGCAAAAGGCATTAACCACCGTTCCGCGCTTGTTTTGTAAGATGAAACTGGCCAATAAGCATCGAGCATTCGCCACCAATAAGATGAGCAATACTTACCGAACAGCCACATCTCAGAATGCAAACACAAGTGCTGGTCGTATTAACGTTGATAACGCTCGAGTCAATTGACGTTCTCCTGGCGTCGTACAGGTTTGCTGTAACAGACATTTTGAGAATCAAGACAAGCGTTAGTCAACTGTACTTTGATTGCTTCTGTGCTCATTTCAACGACAACTGGATAGCTCCATCAATAGTCAACTGTTCTCCCTAGACGCCCCGACTATCCTTTATAGCTCCAAAGTACCCAGGGAAAACCTGAAGTGTTTGATGGAGTCAAACTGTAAGTACGCCTCCCACCTTGAGTATTACGCGACATCATAATCAGACTAGCTACTTGCTGCAGTCGTCGAACACCTCACAGCCCAAATAACGTTATTAACTGTATATTATCGTCAGTAAAACAGATTTTCATTGCACAGTTCCTTACCAGTGCATGAGAATGAGCCACCTTGCCGTTTATAAGACTCGAGTGTAAAATGAAATTCGTGGTTCGTTTGTGGGTTAATGCTAGCCTTCTTTTCATTTCCTGCGCTGATCCCATTTGAACAGTAGTCCAAGCTTACCTGCGGAACACGAGGTTAGAAATTACTGTCGATCAGACGAGGACGAGAGTTGCGTGGGAGTTGGTAAGAGAGGTTGCAAGTGAGAGTTTGCATGTGAGTTTCATCAACTCTCGTGCCCTGGTCAAACAACTAAGAGTTGCACGAGAGCTGACATGCGAGAGTTTGCATGAGGATAACGTCGACTCTCATCCACTGGTCAAACGTGAACAAGAGTTGAATGCAAGTTGCTACACAAGAGTTGAACAAGTTTTGACTATTTACGTACATAAAAATCAGCTGTTACGAATCCAGTGTTTTGAACCACAACCTTTGCCAAACCGTTCCGACTTTGCGCTTCAAATCCGTTGGCAAAAGCTTTGACAATCACACCTCCTGCCCTAGAGTGGCATCATGCAATTACAATTAGAAACTATGTTCTGACGATTGTTGGTAGTTTTGGAAAAGTAAAAAAACAATTATAAAAACCTATTTAGAGTAAATTGCCTGTTATAAACAAGGATGAGATCGTCGGCGCTAATTTCAAGGTATACCATCACCGATGACGTCTCTTCAGATTCAAACTCCAGCAGTCGTTCAAATTTTGAGCCGCGAGTTTCCTTTATTGCGGTAATTTTTCCGTACGTTTCTGGGAAATATTTTGTTTTCTCTCCCCTCTCGCGGCGCATCTGAAATGGACAAGTCGCATCAATGATCTTTTTTACATATAGGATAAAAACCGATTTGGATGTCTTTCATTGAAAGTCAAGACCGAGGCGCGGCCACCACACCCATTTTCTATTGTTCTTAAGAGGGTTAGGTCTTGAATTTGAAATTCAAGACTCGAACGAGGTTTTACATTTGAATTCAAGACCCGGACCAGGTCTTTAGTCAGAAACCAAAACCGATTGAGAACAATAGAAACTGGTTGTGGTGGGTTTATAATAGAGACTAAACATTGCATTAACGTCCTATCATATAGAATCAACTTACCGTATCTTCGATAAAATAGTCTTGGACTTGATTTCTCAGGCATCTATAACAACAATTAGTGAACTAGAACCAATCTCACAGGGTTCGTAGCGGTCTTTGAAATCCTTGAAAGTCTTTGAATTTTAATGTTGGTCTTTAAGTCTTTGAAAAGTCTTTATATTTATGAAAAAGTCTTTAAAAGTCATTAAATTTATTGAAGGCAAGTTAAATTGATTAAAACTCCCTAGGGCTGGCCAGCAAGTAGTTTGATTGCTGTAAATTTTATCGCTCAAAAGTCTTTGAAAAGTCTTTAAAATTAAGGGAAAATGTCTTTAAAAGTCTTTTGAAATTACTGCGTCTTTTAGACTACGAACCCTGTCTCATTTGTACCCATTGGGCAGACATTTCAAGATTGTCTTCACCACCATACTTACGTGCCCTGTTTCTGAAAACAACCATAGCCGTCCATCGAGTGATACGTGCTTTGCTTGGCAAATGCAGCAAACGACACGCCGATCACATCGCATTTCGTGGATTCCTGTGACACTTCGACTTCGCTCATCGGAACGATCAGATAGTCATTGTAACCATGCTGGAAGAGTTTATTTTGAAGTGAAAATATGGTAATGCTAGCTAGCTTTGAGAGGAAATATAGTTCTTAAATAGTCCATACATGCAGTCATTGTGATTCTTCCAACCTTTAACTGTGGATGATATTCGCGGCCATGTTTTATGAAGACTGGATCAGGAGCCAACAAGTAATGATCTTGTAATCTTGGGTATTCCTTTCCTGCCTTCATTTTTCCGATGTACTTGGCGACAATCTGAAACATACGAATCCTTTTTGCTTGTCTATTTCTCGTTCCTAAAATCACCTTAGCCTAGCTTAACTATCCAAATAAAAGTGCCATCCATCTGTCATTCTATCTATTCTATCCAATCATCAATCTGCTGTCTGTTATAGCTTGCAAGGTAGGAAGCTATCTATTGATCTACGATGTAAATATTTTGAAATATACAGTGTTAGGCTAGCTCTATGTATTAGCCAAAAAGAGACCAGACGTCATACCCTTCCGTGTTTTCCAACTCCCCCGGTTTTCTTTGGCCCGAGCTCAATCTCGCCACCATCTACCCAGTCGATGATTGTCTTGTTGTTTTCAATCTTCTCCACTTGGTCATAAGCCTTTACCCAGATCGTAAAGTCGAAAGTATACACGTTGATTTCGTACACCTCATACCTCCAAAGACACATATGAAAAATGTTTGCAAATTTTTGTGAAAAGAAAACTATGTGTATTCAACCTAGTGTGCTAAAGACTCGCGAGAGATCGATGATGTTTTGTTGTTTTGTGTATTTCATCCTGTGACCAGGGTTTACCATCTCTCTGACTTTATATGCAGCTATCTGATATTGTTCAAACTTCACTTACAGTAGCCTAAGTCTGATCTCAGCACAGGTTTCCCGATATATTATTCTTTCAGCGCACGCCAATCGCACTTTAATACTTTATATATAATATTTTCCTGGGAGATAGGAAAATATTATATATAAAGTATTAAAGTGCGATTGGCGTGCGCTGAAAGAATAATATATCGGGAAACCTGTGATCTCAGAGGAGTGTTGGTAGGCTCTATCAAACACCGCTGGTTTTCTCCAGGTACTCTGGTTTCCAACTCCAATAACAAATGGTCAATGTTGGGCCTTTAGAGAGAACGTCAGAACTGGTAGAACTGTCAGAACTGGAACACAAGCTATCTTGTGCTAATATAATAAGTTTATATATTAGTTTTAGTTTAGGCTTCCTCCGCTCATTAGTAACACTGGATCGATAAGGGATAACCCTTAGTGCAGGACCTCTATATGAATCCATGTAAGAACAGTGTAGAACTGACAGAGTTATGCATGCGACCAGTATAAATATAGTTGATGGTTTTACAACACAGAAACCTACCACAGTAAATCCACTCGCATAC
>CAXHUQ010001227.1:0-2500 GCA_964020085.1 Micromussa lordhowensis
TAAAGCGTTTGCATCACCTTGGAGACATTTCCCTGCACGCCATGGACTTTTTAGTTTTTAGAAGAGAGACACATGTATTTCAATTAGCACACAAACCACATTTATTGTATGCATATAAGTCGAACAAAGCGGTTGTATGAGAACTGATTTTTTTGTTCCAAGGCAAATTAAAAGTCATAATTAGTGTTTACTCCCAAATTCATAGCTTATCTCAGATTTATAAGAGAGATTTAGACTTAAGAAACCACACTGGAGCATTTATTCTCTGCTATGTCACTGCGTTCCGCAGCAGAGAAAACGTTTAAGTTCTAATAAGCAGAAAAACAACAACACAGTGAAATAGGAAGGACGCGACCAGTTGAGTTTATTGGAGACGCGGGAAAGAAAAAGGCTAACATACAAGCGATAAAGTAGCGGCGGAGGAAACGAGTTACATCACTGTAAGCTATGAATCTAAATATAATATAGAATACTAGAAAAACTTAAGCTCGGCCAGGTGCGAGCGGGAAACTGGATGTGTCGAGTGACTAACGCGAGAGGCGACGAGGCTTAAATACCGAAATCCCTAGAGGAAAACACTGCGGCGATAAATGCAAATTCCCAACATAAACACATAATATAAATGAAGCCAGTATGGGTGTCAAAATATAGCTTTTTATAATATGCAAACTTCTCATTGGTGTGCTGCAGAAAAAGCCTTGAAAGCATCCAAATAATAATAATAATAATAATAATAATAATAATAATAATAATAATAATAATAATAATAATAATAATAATAATAATAATAATAATAATAATAAGGGAGCTCACTTCACAAAGAGTGATATTCAGTGAGGCCCTGTAACACAATAGAAAACAATGAAAAATAAACGATCTTAAATAAATGAATGCGTAATAGTAATAAAAATACAATACAGGTTAAAAATGTCAAAAAGTCAGATAGATAGCTTTTAATGTTCTGTTTGAAAAGAAGAGAGTTAATTCCTTTAAAAGTATCATGGGCCGATTTTCTTCTCAATCAACTTTCATTATACTTGCATTGAGGTAACTCCCGATATAATTATCAATTTTAGCTGATAAGGCGGTAAAGAAACATAACCTTCTAAGATTAGGTAATTTTGGATGGAAGTATTCTCTTCACAATTGGAACTGAAAGACCCGTTGTAACAGAACCACACCATACAATTAACTGGTGAAAGGGTTTTATCTGTTTTGTTCTCAAGGTCCCAAATGGGACCACCCCTGAAACTTTTGAAATATCTCACTATGACCAACTTCTGGAGAAGTTTCATAAAAATCGGATTATTGGGATTGGATTATTAGATGGGATCTTGAAGTAAACACAAGTTATTCACTGAAGACTCCTTTAAACCCAAATAACTCGATAGAGCTTATTAAAATTTGACTGTTCAAAGTACATGTAGGGCACTAAATTGAACCATTACTGTCTTTGTAGGTATTAGACCTGTATCAATGATAAGACCTTCCACTCACTGCTTTAGAAACTAAAATGGGTTACAATGAAGTCAAAAAAGCTCTTAGAAAGGAAATGAATGGGCTTAGAAAAGTACATAATCGGCAGGGAGAACTCAAGAAAGAGAAACCAAATAAGAAAAGCTAGAACACGATCCATTCCTTGTTGGTCACCCATCAACTCCAGCGTGTTAACCTAAACCAACAGGGCTTAACTGCCACCAGTTTGGATGACCATCGATGTTTTCCTTATGCTGAGAGTAAAAGAATGCAAATTTATTACTCTGGCATTCGACTCCTGAATTGAATTGAATTTGCAAGCTGCTCAAGTAGCAAAACCACTAATCCATATTGCATTATTGCAAAAACATCCGGTTTGGTATTCAATCATGTGGTTATCATTTATGCTTCTAAGTCTCCACTTTAAAACTGAGTAGGCACCCTTCTATTTACTAGTTTACTTTCTTTGTTTGCTTATTCTGTTATGCAATTGAGTCAATAATAAAAAGTCACAAACTGATGTTATTGCAGACTAGTGTGGCCCATGCTTTAGGCCGCACTTAAACTTGATGTCTGTGCACGGTGTATTGGTATTACTCTCGCTGAGCACTGATGTGAACATGCCTTTTTATAAGAAAAAGTAGGTACCCATGCCAGAAAGTGATGTCTGTACCCAACTACTGGTACTCAGGTACCTAAGTGGGTACCAGTTTCCTGTCACTCCTATTTTCTGCACTTCCTTGCTGCACATCACAGTTTGTAGGGAATCAAAATGACGCCTGACAGACCAAAGTGCAACAGGGACGAAAATACACTGTAGTGTCCTTATAAATGCTTAAAAACGATGCTAAGTTGCTCTCCCTCGAACTCTATTAGCCAAATCATAGTTTCAAGAATCAATGCATTAGGCATGCGTTTTTATCCCGAATTTATTCTCTTCTTTTTTTAATCAAAAGAGAAAAAATAAATTAGGGATAGAAACCCATGCTCATAGCCTGCGAGCATGCTCACATTGGAGCACAAA
>CAXHUQ010001227.1:5000-14000 GCA_964020085.1 Micromussa lordhowensis
ACAGTGACACTGAGTAACGCAACGTGTAATAGATTATTTATTTCGTCAAACAATTAGGCTATATTCGAAGCCTTTTAAATTGACCGAATTCGATCGATTGAAAAGCAAAGCTGCAAGTGACATAAATGCACACTGTCAGCCTCTAGACTGCTCACTGAAAGCTTCATGACCTTGATGAATGCTTCCTCGAATAGAAGTAATCATAATAGATCAGCAAAAAGTGCCAAAATTCACCTGTAAACAGCGAAACCTTAATTGACTCTGATCAACTGTATTTATAACTTTCTGCAAGCACATGCGATTTTCCACAGAACGAGCACGATGAACTTGTCAGACAGACAGCTGCTGATTGGCTAGACTGCACCATAAAACAGGATTTCTGATTGGCTGTTTCTTAATGCGAACGATGGGTTGAACTGTCCAACCAAAATTTCACGATGACTTCAAGAATATGAAGGCTGCCTATCGGCAGCAACAACTGAGTATTCTGTCCGGAAAATAGCAAGGAAAAGCTGGAAAATGGCCAAAACAAAGCTATACATTTAAAATTTCCTAAATATCTCGGAAACTTCTAAATATCTCAAAAAATATCTGGATATTACATGTACGTGTAAAGGCCTATCGCTAGCCTTCAACAACAAGTAACTAAAGCCTGCGTCATCAGGAAAGAATATGTTTTGTAGCTCGGCGACGGCAAATATACACGAGCTGTGGTAAGAAAACAAGTCTTCTGTGTAGCTCGGCAAATGGCCATGATGACCCTCAGATCAGGGGTCAGAAAGGAAATTTTCCAATTTGCAGCTCAGCAAATTTGTTGTGGCCATAATGGGTTGTAGTCTAGTCATTCTAAAGTTAGACCTTGAACTATGTAATTGCAACAGAAAGTCCCTTTGCGCCAAACAACTATTTAAGTGACCCTAACCAACATATTAAAAGTCTACCAAAATCTACCCGGCGGAAAATCGTTAATTTACAGGAACATTTTCAACTAATTTGCATAATTTCAAAAGGGCTGCTTGTTTGTGTTTTTTGGAATGTCAAAAAAGCGCAGTTGGGAATCAACGTCATGAAATAGGTTTTTTAGTTGCTCTGACCAACATAGAAAAAATTCAGAAAAATCTATCCAAGAGAAACGCTCTCATTCATTAAGAACTATTATGAATAATTTAAAAATGGTGGCTTGTCTGCTTTTTGAAACAATTTATTGCGAATTCGTTGTGAATTTAAAGTAAAAATAGCAACTTGGGTAAACGTAAATGCAAAACATCCATAACACTAAAAAAGTTATTTAACTCTTTGCCTTTTTTTAAAAAAAGGCAAAGCCTTAGCGGCAAAAGAAGTCATCTTATCACAGTTGCACTAATAACATTGAATTAATAAACTATTTCAATCTGTTCTTTAAAGTGGAACATCCTCCACATTTAACACAACTTCGTAAATAGTAATTTCCTCAAAAACATTTGCAACTGAAGATATTTAAATTGGTACTACTAATAACATTGTATTATTTCAGTTCTTTACAGTGGAACTTCCTCCACACTTAACACAACATCGAAAATGATAATTTCACATTTGCAACTGAATTAAGATAACTAAATTGTTACTGCTACTTTACTAAATTGTATTGTTTCTGTTCTCTATAGTGGCACTTAAAAGTCTTCACATTCTACACAACTTCGGAAATAATAATCTCATTTACACATTTGCAACTGAAGATAGCTAGATTGGTACTACTAAAAACATTGTACTAATTCTGTTCTTCACAGGGGAACAACCAACAAGGCGTGGTAGGTACTATAAACCTTGTGCTAGTCCAGTTCATTTAGGGGATCACCTTCCACATTTAACAAAACATCAGAAAGGTTGGTGCTTGAGTTGGTACAGTTGACAACTAGGCACTCACTACACGCAAATGAACAGAAGTAGGGGGAAGGCTCTGGACTTGTACTATGGTGTTGCTGGTGGCTACCTTCTCGCAAAAATGCCTACAGCGCAGCACATCTAAACCTTCATTAGGTCGACCTCCATACAAACAGCACAAAGCTTTTTCACCAGCAGCAACAATTTCCTCCAAAGAAGATTGCCTAATGAAGACATAGGCAGCCTCCTTAAATGCAGAATCACTCCTCAACTTGCGTAATGCGGCTCCTTTCCCAACACCATGTAGCCTCGAGGTTGTATCAGAGCCAGAAACTGCATGAACGAAGGGCAATAAAAGGCACCGCTCAGGGCCCATTACACTTTTTAGTCGATTAATGTGCCACACCTTGTGGTTCTTCTTTGCTGTCTGCTTCTTTTCCGATTTGAAGAAAAAAAACCACATCTGCATGTAGACAAAGTAGTACTAACAGATCAGTGTCCTCTTAAACAACCTTTGTTGCGCTGTTTGCGGCCGAATCCACAGCTGTCTGCACAATTAGGAGTTTGGCATCGCTTTCCCCGTGGAAGGTCTTTACACCATGTTCCTGCAGTTTAGAACTAAGCCTGTCGATAAACCTCTGCTTGTTTTCACAGTTGGACAGAAAGAGTTCTTTTTTTGTCTTAAGAGGCATACTTCCGACAAAATTTACTTTAGGACCTACCAAGCCTTTGGTGCGACGAAGGTGTGCAGTATCTTAAGTACCTGGGCCAGCATTATATCCGTCAAACACAACAATAGGGTTTGTGAACTTGTTGGATGTACTCTACATAGCCTTTCGCTATGGAGTTAAAGGTCTCATCATGTTTCCATGGAATTCGCTGAAGAAGCGACCCACCATCAATGACATGATTCATTTCGCCAGCTATTTCTGGTGGTTGCATTTCATTTCCTTTTGCCACAGTCCATATGTCATCTGCAAGCTGCGCCTTGTTTGCCTCCCGGAGAAGTCCGTGTTGATCGAAAAGAGAAGATGGTTGACTGCAAAGCTCATATTGAAAAAGTTCTACAACATTCTCTGTCTTGTTTTGTTGTCAAATGCTGAAATAGCAATTTGCAGTGGTTCACCATCTACTGAACTACCACTGTGGACGTCCAACAATGCGTTACTCGTCTAAATAAATGTCTTGTGAAGCGAAGAACTTTGCTAGTTCGAAGGCCAGAAAATCGTCCAGAACAGTTGTACGGAGCAAGAATTTTCCAAACCAAACAATCAGGAGTCTTTAGAGTCACTGATACACATATATACTTATTGATAGAGAACTAATTCAAGGAAAACTGTTCTTTTCCAGTTCTCGAAATAAAATTTCTTCGATGTGATCAAAAAGTTGTTCAAATCTTTACACTTATGCACATGCACGCATTCTGTTTTCCAATTATGCCTATTGTTTTAAGCTGTTTGCTGTAAAAATTTGCGCATGTATTTTGAATAAATCGCGCGGCAGCCATTTTGAATTTAGGAAAAGAATTCAATCATAAAACTGTAATTTCACCATTTTATCCAGGGTATCTGACAGGATGCGGCGATGCGGATCCGCATAATTTGCTAACTTCCGCATCCTCCGCATAATCGGAGCTTTTTTCCGCATAAAACAGAAAAAATGTGCCATGTTAGAGCGATAAAGCAGCTGCCTCGCAGCCCTGGAAGTCAAACTTCTGAAGAAATTGATTATTTTAAAGCAGTTTTTCTCCTAAAGACAGCGACGAAAACACGCCCATCCGTTCGTGACAAATTTTTAACCTCCAGGTGTTCCGACCTACTTTACGCAAAGAGCCTGGAAACTAGTTTCCAGTCCCTTCTTGGGAAAACCTGGTTACCAAGCTACGGACATTCTACTACGAATGCAACAACAAACTCTGCACGCAAAATGAGCAGAAATGCTACAGAAAAACTGTGTAAATGAAAAAGTACTTGTCAAAAAATACCATTAAAAGATCAAACATATGTCAAAATTGGCGAAAATGATGTGCATTCTATTAAAGAGCTTAAATTGTGGGTAAGACTGAACTGCCTTTCGTTTCACTGTTGTTGGCTAAATTCGAAAGGCTTTATTCTCAATTTTGTTAACTGTTGAAATTTCCGCATAATTCATTACTTTTTCCGCATAATCGACAAATTTTTCCGCACTTTTCCCCTAAAAATTTCCGCATAATTTGTTATTTTTTTCCGCATCCTGTCAGATGCCCTGTTTATCCTTCGAAACATTTGGTAGACTTTTGACATGTTATTTATAGGCATCAGTAGAATAACTTCCGGCAAAAATAAATTTTGTTGCAATTACTTCAAGGTTCGGACTTTTTTTCTCGTAGAATGACTAGACTATTGTCAGAAAAAAAAGAAACAACTTTCCGTGTTGTCTAACTCGCCAAAAGGCCGTGTTTTGTGGTCAGAATGGTTAATTCACCTTTTTCATTTATGAAAACAAGATGTAAATTCAAGCAATGTGAGCAAATAAAAACACAAAATATAATTTGCCGACGCACTGTCTTTGCAGGGTTGCTGGTCAAAACTAAATTTTCTAAGAAATACAGCGCATGTTTATTTTTCAAACGAGACAGTTTCCCAGACAACTGTGTTGACTGGTCCAATGAAAATGTTTGGTTTGGAGCACGAAACTATAAATGTTTGTCAAAGAAACGTGGCACGTTTTGGTCACATGGAGTGCAGGTTTGACGAAATTAACAACATTTTTTCAGGGTTTTGGAAGCTTGGGGTGCTTACCATTTAGCCAAAAAATCCGGAAATTCCGGTTGTGAGTCAAATGGAACAGTAATTTTCCGGAAAATCCATTCGGAAATTGTAGACTACCTCCAGAGGTAGTTCTCTTTTACCGTTCGGAACAGAACGGCGGAAATTTCCTTAACCATCTGCTAAATTTTCCAGTTTCCAGTCTTTCATCAGCCGAAAACAATAACGAGAAATCAAATCGCACATGGTAAGCACCCTCTGCGATTTCAGAAAGATGGTGGCACTAAAAGTAAACAAATTTGGATGAACCTATCACACTGGAACACAGGCGGCTCAAGCTATCGTTGTGAGGAGTTACTATTATTTTTTTAATCTGTATATGAACATTCAGCTCATGAAACGTGACATAGTTACCGCCGACATCTACTGTTACTTAACGACTGAGTTTGGGAAACTCTCTCGTTTGAAAAATAAACATGCGCAAAGAAACGTTCACGCATCACAGTTAAACGCAAATGGTATGCATTTGTTACTAGTGTTGGCGCTCTGAAATTGAATTCTTGGTGTTGCTAACAGTTCAAATGCCTTTCCTGGAAAAGATTTTGACCAGTGCAATACTTATTAATTAAAGACACTTTTACCGCAAGACATAATCCATTCAACTTCACCTGCAGATCATTATCTGTCATTCGAGCAAACTTAGTTGGTGAACGCCACCAAAGTAGACCAAACATGCACTTCTGGTTTATGAATTGGTTGGTTTCATTCAAGTTATTCAAAGAAAGTGATCACATGATGATAAACATTTCTTAGCGCGGATGGCCAAAGTTTGCAGCACAGCGTTTGCAAATGTCTCAAAAGGTCCGAGTTCGAGGCAATCTTATCCATGCAATGGAATTTGCATCTGTTTGATCATATCTTGGTTATGCATCTTGTTAAAAAGTGCGAAACTCAACAAACTTGCAAAAAAACTATAAAGCAACTTCCCCGACGGCAGAAATTCACTTATCACATGATAATGAATTTGGGCCTGGACGCACTGGGAAAATTTTTGTTTATTTTGCGAAAAAATCTGTCATCAATTCCCTGAGACAAGTGTGCCCGGTGATTTTTAAATCTACCAAATTTTGTCAAGACTCACCAAACTTCAAAGATGCTGTTGTCCTGCCTCAGAGCAGGACAAATTTTTTGTCAAGCGTGAAATCTGACAGATTTGTTAATTTACACGCCATGATTTCAAGGAAAGTGTCAATCAAGAAAATTTTATCTCTATTTTTGGCAATCAAACAATGAAGATGGAAGATTCGTACCATGGTATGCTACATTACGATCCTTACTCAGACTTCAATTATTACGGTTCCCAAGTCTATGTTCCAGCTGAATCTTCACACTCATGTCCAATACTGTCGCATAGAGTCCATCCGACAAAACAACGTTCTATTTGTTGTCGATCGGAAAATTCCATTTGATTAGCGAGAAGTGGACAAAGTGCTGTCGATTCAATCGATTCGTTCGATTTGTCAAATGGAAAAGTTTACTATCGATTCGACAAGTGCGGTCGTCGATCGGACAATTGCATCTCATTAGTGACAACGGCAACCCGGTGAAAGTGCTGTCGATTCGATCGATTCGTTCGATTTGTCAAATGGAAAAGTTTCCTATCGATTCGACAAGTGCGGTCGTCGATCGGACAATTGCATCTCATTAGTGACAACGGCGACCCGGTGAAAGTGCTGTCAATGCGATCGATTCGTTCGATTTGTCAAATGGAAAAGTTTCCTATCGATTCGACTAGTGCGGTCGTCGATCGGACAATTGCATCTCATTAGTGACAACGGCGACCCGGTGAAAGTGCTGTCGATTCGATCGATTCGTTCGATTTGTCAAATGGAAAAGTTTCCTATCGATTCGACAAGTGCGGTCGTCGATCGGACAATTGCATCTCATTAGTGACAACGGCGACCCGGTGCATGATTGTCGAATCGATCGATTCGTTCGATTGGTGGGAATGATTATTTCATTCTCGATTTCACATTAAAAATTTGTCGAACCGGCGGATACACTTGAATGATGACTATAAACAAATGTACCGCAAAAGCGTGGGCGTCAACAACAAGAACAAGCCAAAACAAGAACAAGCCTAGTATGTATACCTCGTTCTCTAAGCGTGAGCGACAATATGACCCGTGTCGGGCGAAAGAAATTAACAATCCAGGGACCAGCATGTACCGCAAAAGCGTGGGCGAGAACAAACAAGAACAAGCCAAAACAAAAACAAGCCTAATATGTACATGTATACCTCGTTCTCTAAGCGTGAGCGACAATATGACCCGTGTCGGGCGAAAGAAATTAACAATCCAGGGACCCGTTTGGAGCGAAAGCGTGGGCGACAGTAGCAAAAGCGTGGGCGACAACAAACAAGCCAAATATGTATACCTCGTTCTTTAGCGTGAGCGACAGTATGACCCGTGTTGAGCGAAAGGAATGTAACAATCGCGAAAGCGTGTGCGACAATAGCAAAAGCGTGTGCGGAATTAACAATCTAAGAAAACTGCACTAAGAAGCAAGCGTAATAAAGCAACTATTCACCAGGTTATGCAATAGTCGTTTTATTTGGCAGCGTCTATCGGTCGATTCAAGAACCGTTCTACCCTTGCTTTTGTGTTTTCAGAACGTGGAATGTTTATGTATTAGATCCTGGCTACACCATGGATTTAATTTACAGAGAGGCTTCTTAACATATTACTCTTTTATTCTTTAATTAAGATGATATTATAAAATTGCGGTTGTTGTATATAGTGGTTAAAACAAAAAATGGGAGTGTAACCTGCACCAGGTTATGTATTAGTCTTTTTTTTAGCCAGCGTTTATCGGTCGATTACACGAACTTTTTAAAAGGGAGTGTAACGCTCTCCTGGTTATGTAATAGTCGTGTTTTTGCCAGCGTTTATCGGGCGATTCAAGAACAGTTCTAGTCCTTTGCTTTCGTGTTTTTAGCACCAGGAATGTTTATGTAATAGATCCTGGCTAATCCCGGAGTTAATTAACAGAGAGGCCTCTTAACATATGATTCTTTTATTCTTTATTTATAATAAGTAATCCACAATCTCAGAAGCAGTTACCTGAAAAACCTGCCAATAAATGCGTCACGAATTACACAATACTTTCTCGATTTTTGAACCTAACAGACCTTATTCTGTGACGCGTTCTTCTCAGAAACAACTAAACAACAACATCAAACCTTGGAAGATTCACGCGAGGCTTGGGTGGGGGTGGAAATCCAAGTAAAACAAAAGATAACGTACACAATACAACTTATAAATTAAAAAAAGCGGTACAACGATCCGAAGGAATCCAACTTGGACTTGAATTCTTATAATTTTGCTATAAACTTGCGCTGTACTTTCGCCATTACTTCACACCACAAATTTCCACTCTGTTGCAGCCATCTTGATAAAAGTATCACCCAATCAGCGAACGGAAATTACGCCACGTGATAACTAGTTTACAAATCGACCGAATCGATCAAATCGACAAAAGTTTATGGGGCCCTACTACAACAGCGATATTTTTCTAAGTCTAGCTAATGACATGCAGCAGTCGAATGGTAAGCTGGACTTTTCCAATCGAATTTGAGTATTCTTCATTTGACAAATCGAACGAATCGATCGAATCGACAAAAGTTTATGGGGCCCTACTACAACAGCGATATTTTTCTAAGTCTAGCTAATGAGATGCAGCAGTCCAATGGTAAGCTGGACTTTTCCAATCGAATATAAATATTCTCCATTGGACAAATCGAACGAATCGATTGAATCGACAAAAGTTTATGGGGCCCTACTACAACAGCGATATTTTTCTAAGTCTAGCTAATGACATGCACCAGTCGAATGGTAAGCTGGACTTTTCCAATCGAATATAAGTTTTCTCCATTTGACAAATCGAACGAATCGTTACTGACCCATCTTCCAATGGATTCTATTTGACAGTATTGGACAACCCTCAATCTTCAGAGCCAAGTACTGTTCAATTTGTACATCCCTATGCAAACTGACCAAATACACATTCGTATGCAAACCACCCGAGTCAGCCGAGTGCAATGGTGCGATGGTGTTTATTTCCGTGTGATTGACACGTTAACAAATATTATATTGCGTGTCTCATTGCGCCCACGTTCGACAAATTAAAAATTTGGCAGAGGCAAATTTTGGTGAGACTTTTGGTAGGGCCACACAAATTTTATCAGTCCAGTGCGCCCAGAGCCTTTGTCATCACGCGGTCACTATTTAATGAAACCACCGGTGCGTGAAACGGCCTGAAAAAAGCCATTTCAAAGGACGGCTGGGATCATAGTACAGAAAAATGCCTGACAGCTCTTAAAAATCTATGACTA